>VYZQ01035167.1:31470-44652 GCA_013400655.1 Mystacornis crossleyi | reverse complement strand
CCCCCACACGCTCCGAAAATCAAGAGCTCCAGGACTGTGCCTCACACCAATGCCATATAGCAGCTGAACTCTGCTTTTCTTCTGCAGGGATTTAATGCATTTTCTGAAATTAGATTTTGCATTTTTAACCCAAATAGTAAAAAAAATTCACTTCTGTCGCTCTTTTTTTGGTTTGGTTGGTTGGGTTTTGGTTTATGTTTTCTTCCAAGGGCTGTGGAGAAGGACACAGCAATGTCAAAAAAACACCAAAAAAACAACCTCCCACACTTTTTAAGTTTTGTCCAAATGCAGCCTGAAAGATTACTGTGAAACAGCAAATAGGAGTAATTTGGATACAGAAATGTAAATGAACACAAGCATCATTCATGCTTCCAGGAACATTATTATTTAGCAAACATATTTTTAAAAAATGAAAATGACATTACATAGACACAGTCATCATGGTAAATATGCTTCATTTTATACTGAATCTTTCAACTCTAGGTTCAGATCTGTTCTCAGATACCCTCTTCATTTCTTAGTCAGCATAGGGTGTCTTGAGGTATATGGAGTTTGAGGACATTTGCTGGCACTGAACAAAGTATATACTCAGGGTTTTTTAAAAAAGCATTGTGTTAATACATCTTGGGAAAAACAATTCAAAGACAGCTTCCTGTTACCTAAATCACACAGTCCTCAGCAACAAAAACCGCACCTGACCTGGAGCTCTCTTGGACATGAAGTTCTGGGATGCAGTTATGGGCCCACTGCAACTGTTGTCCCTGACCCTGCACAAGGGCAGGAGTAAGGACTGGGCCCATGCTGATCAGTATCATGATCATTAACTTTTAATTAATCCACCTTCTTTAATTAACCTCCTGCAGCATTCACATATATAGCTCCCCTTGCATTCTAACACAGGGCAATCAGCAAAAAATCCCTGCAGCTGTCAAACTAAGCATTCCAGACATCACCCTCCAGCTAGTAGGAACAGACTATTTCTTCAGTAACTGTAAATGCAGCCACCTACTTTAAAGCTTCCATGAGAAGATATTTTTTACAGTATTGACATGCAATTGGCATTATTATTATTATTATTACTCAGTTCCATAATTTTCAGAAAAAAAAAGCCATNCACCTACTTTAAAGCTTCCATGAGAAGATATTTTTTACAGTATTGACATGCAATTGGCATTAGTATTATTATTATTACTCAGTTCCATAATTTTCAGAAAAAAAAAGCCATTTCCTCTATATCATATATCCTATAGAGAAAATTGACTTATCCTCCAGGTAACAGTATTCAGCCAACACATGAACATGGCATTTCAGGTCAGAAAAGACAAAAGAAAAGCACAAACTATAAAATTAGCCAAAATACCACCTATTTCACTTCTTGTTCTGCATCCCGTCTGGATAATGTATCACTCCACATATCTGAATTTTATTAAGTTGCTATGGGAGATTCACTGCTAAGCTAGCAGCATCACCTTACACTGACCCACTGCTTTCATATGATGGCATTTCACAGGAAGCAACACACTGCTATAGCAACCGCCTCTCAATAACAGCTCACAGCTGCTGACAGCATTTTGTTTTAAAGGTCTGTTGATCTTGACTTTAGAAGTAAGTAGTTACTACTTTTTGGAATGGCAGCAGTTTTAAAATCTAAGGGGGATACTTTCATGACATGAATGTGCCAAAATAAAGTCCTGAACTTAGCAGACACTTTATAAAGGAGCTCAGTGAATGCAACTCAGAATGTAGTAAAAAGTACAATAATTTCATATAATTTTTGCTCCCAGCAGCAACAAATTTAACTCAATCTCAAACAAAGTTCTTTTGATCTCCTGAATGCTGCAAATGGAAACTTTAAGGCAAGCTACTAGTCACCAATAACCACCACTCAGGGATTTGTCATTTTTTTGACTAGGTGGTTAGAGAATAGTCTTCCTTACAGAAATATGGTAACGTATTAAATATTGAAATATAAGAAGATGAAAAAACTTTGCTGCCTAACACTGTACAAAAAGTAGTTACAGACTTCTCATGTCTACAAGTAAGTATCACAGTGCATAAAACATGCAAGCATGTTTACTACAATCTGTTTGTGTAGGTCCTGAATACTTAATAAAATGTGGCATGCTGTTCCAGGTGTTGAACTGAAAATAATGAAAAAAAAAAAAAGGCACAAAGTAACTCTGATGCATGAAGGCACTAAAGGTATAGCTTCCACTGAAAACACAAATAGCTAGGTGTGCCTATGCCAAATATCTTTGCTGCTCATCAGAATCCAAAATGAGAATAGACATCCTGAACCAGACACTCATGCTCCCCTTCTCTCTCTCTCTCTCTCTCTCTCTCTCTCTCTCTCTCTCTCTCTCTCTCTCTCTCTCTCAGCAATGAATACCCATTGATGTTTGCCTTCTGCTTGTGCAAATCAGACCAAGTTAAAACTGCTTTTTGCAAAAAATATCTAAGTAATCATCACGTACAAGTCACACTGGCCAAGCAACTGCCATATACAGTGCTGCCAGTGAAGGTCATTCACTTTCCATCCCCAAGGAGCAGCATAAAGATCACCCTTGTCAGAGTATAGCACTCAGGTGAACACCCAGAGTAAATGCTGTGTCACCAAAGGCATTTACAAACCTCATATAATAAATTCTCACCTACACTTACAATAACAGACCTGTAGCTTGTAACTGCTACCAACTGCTTATTATTTCTCTGCAAATTTAACTTCTAATGGCAGAACACTTGTTGCCTGACGACTGACAGAGAAACTTTTTCAGCACAAGCAAGGGCAGCATACACATTTAAATACATGACTGTGTCCCTGTTCTACCCATTCACTTGAAGTTACTAGCTGATGCCCCTCGAACTAGTTCCCACCCTGTCTCTTGGTCTGGTCCTGTCAGCAGTTCATGCAGGTGCTAACACTTCTGCTGCCCTCAGTAAGGCTATTTCCAGCAGACACTGAAGTGCAAGACTGAGCCTCTCACAGAGCTCTCACTTTTCAGCTCCATTCAAACATACAATGCCAGCAACATAAGCAAATGGACAACTGATGAAAACCTCTAATTCATTCCTAGGAATCATATATAAGTCTCCAAGCCTAGTACTTCTGATGCTGAAGAACGATCTCTTTTTCTCGTTTTTTTTTTTCAGCTCTAAGACATGCCTGCTCTGAGGTACACAGGGAGGTATTTTGGTAACGAAAGAGCATTCTCACCTGAGAGCACAGTCCCACAGTCGTTGCAGAGGTATACTGCTCACCAAAACAGTGAATGTGTGATGGAAAAAAATGAGGATTTTGCCACATTAAGAAGTCTAGGCTGAATCCCAAAACTACCCATACAGATCAGTACCCTGCTCCTCTCTTTATGAACTTAATTTGGCTTCACTGGAATTTACAGGAGAGTTCATTCAGTTAAACACTGCCCTCTCCTGGAAACGTCTGGCTTTTTTCTGGCTTAAAATGAAATCAGTTAAGGCTTTTCCAGTCAATATAAATGTCATAATATTTTGTGAACAATTTCAATCTGACATTGGAAAACTGACGCTCTCTAGGGAGTATCATGATTTACAAAACTTTTGTAATGTACGTACTCCACTGTTCTCATCTAACAGATCTCTAAAACCATATGAAACATGATCTTCCTAAATAAATAGTGTATGAATCTGTGCCAACTTTCTAGAGCTTTTGAAGATTGCAACATTATGGAATAAAATAACTGTACCTTCTACAGAGCATGTTGTACTGCAGGGCATTTTTGGACCTTCCACTGTCTCAACTTGATTTTAATTAATACTCTATAAAAAAATCAAAATGCCAGTAACTGTATTTGATGCCCATGACATTTATCTGAAAACTCAAGACCAATATCAAAGACTAGCAAACACTTATGTTATAAGCAATACTAAAATGACTGGGAGAGATTCCACAAGGAATATTTTAATGGCTACCTTCCAGAGGAAACTGACAGCAATCCCTCAAGAGGGAAACCAATAAAATATTTTTAACTACAGGGAGAAATCAGCTCCTGCTTACAATACACAAAAGATCTAAAGGATCAGATTTACCATTTGCACTTCACTGCTTACAACCTTCTTCTCTATGAGAAAAGCAGCACAACAGCTTTGCACAACAGCTCTGTTCACAAGTCTAGTTTATGTTAAAAGCATCCCTGTAAAGCAAGCAATTTTGATGGATAGGTAATACAAAGAGAATAAACTAAGACTAAACACTAAATACATGATAAACTCAGCCTGGAAGCCAGGAGACACTCCCCATGTCTGTGGCCCCTGGCCAGGCTGCTCCCTTGCTCAAATACACGCTGACTATCGTTCCTGCTGAAAGGGAAGAGGGGGCTGGGGTATAGTCTCCTATTTTAGAAATTACCCTCAGAGATAATAAACAAAGTGGGAGGCAGAAAGAATGGAGTCTTTTGTGTCCTTTCATCTACAACTCTGCTTGCTTCTAGTCTTTCCCTCTAGAAGGCTGCCTGTGTATTTGCCATGTACCAAAAGCTGCAAACAGAGAAAAGATGCGGTAACCTGAACACAAAAGAAAAGGCCAGGGGCGACCCTTGGCTGAATACTGCAGCCAAACCGATTTGAAAGCCATGAAGCCCCACCTCAGTGGGGCTAGTTGCATTTATCTCTGCTCATCTCTTGCTGTGCTAGGCAGTTTCCCACTCCAACATCTACTAGGCAGAAAAAGTCAAAAGAAAGTTGGTAAGTATTAAATCTGTCCACCACCAGGCACAAAAATTACTTAAATGACCGTAAACTATCTTAGTCATTTTGGATGGTTATCCTGGTCTGACGTTTTTTGCTTTTTCAATTATGTGTCCATCAGTCCCCAGATCTCTCTTCCTTTCACAGAGGACCTCTGCCCTGTACTGACTGTGCTGCCTTCAGCAGCTGAGACAGTCTCATGGATCACCTTCTCTGCTATGTAGGTCTCCACTGGAGGTGCACAATGAACCAACCACATCATCCCACTGACAGTCACCACTACCACACAGCAATCTCTGCCCCAAGGAGGTCACACAGAATTTAAGCAATTCCACATTCTTTCTCAGCAGTTCCAGGTACCTTCCCCATCTCTGTTGTCTAATGTGCCCACAAAACCTGTAGGTTTCCACTTTTTGAACTGCTTAATTAAGGCATGGCTCCCATGTAAGTGACTTTAGCTTACTGACAGCTTGTTTTAACTTTTCCATTACTTCTTTAGGCTTCTAAGGAATAGAAAAGGAACTGAAAGAACCGACACAGCAGAGAGTGAAGAATATACTTGAGAAAGATTATGCTTTTCTTGCATGAATAGATGTGCTGCTGTCTGAGGCAATCATTTAACACAAACCCACAAATTCAACACTACATGCCATCATAGCTGAGACAGCTCCCTTTCCTCAGTTCATGACATTCTGACTCAAGCATAAAATAGCAATGTGGTCATTTATACAGTCTCAAATACCAAATGTACAGCCAAAGTCTGCTGTAGATGAAATGAATACTCCAGGACAGCATTAAATTCTACCTCTATTTTGAAAACACTATGTACTGTGAAATGTCTAATACCCACCAAAAATTTCTAATTGCCTTCCAACTCTTTGGGTACAACTGAAGAGCTCAAAATTCTTGTTTGCAACAGAAAGAAAATGAATTTTACCTTTCCTTTTGGACATAATACATAGTCCAAACACAACAGTTTGTGTCCAAGAAATTCACTAAATAAACCATGTGATCTTCCCGATTATTCTGGTTTATTTCTGCTTTATTAAAAGTGCTGCAACACCAATGCTGAGCAGGTGGGGAATAAGGTCCCCACAACAGAACCTAGACTGCTGCAACTAGAGGAATGGCAAGAGGGAAACCAACAAACCCAGGGCAGTAGGCTTTTTCCAGAAAATACCAAATGCAGAGTTTTTCAGCCTTTGAGAGCCTTTGTCTTTGAGAATACCTAACATGCCACACTTTCTTTTTCCATTTCAAAGACTAAATGAAAAACAAGGACTTTGTGAGTACAAGAAAAAGCCAATTACATAAATAACAATGCATTCTTGATTATAGTCTTGATGTTCCTTTTGAGTTTATTATTGTCTCAATGGAAAAACCACACGCAAATTGTAGGGATTCTGCAAGCTACAGGGGGTAACTTTTTTGTATTGAAACAAATCAAAATCTGCACAATGTCATTATGTGATATTATACATAAGGACTATACAATACACCGCACCGTAAGTTTCTATGCTAAACATAACACATTAATGATTTCCTAAGTTAAAAAAAAAATGCAGCATGCAATAAAGGTAACGCAAGGAAAATCAGTGCACAAATGAGGAAACACGAAGCTAAGAATGGAAAAGAAAACTGAATTTCAAGACCAGAAAAAAAGCCAACTTTTAGTGTATTTTTAGCTCCCTAGTTTTACATATGTTGTGCAGCCTCAATCTAAAAACACAGGTAAGCAACTGCATTGCTATTAAAGAACTTATACATTCAAGCATTCTCTTTATTTTATTGAAATCAAGAGATGTCCTGAAGGATATGACAACAGTGCTTCAGACATTTTACATTAAAATAAGACCAACTACACTAAACTCTGTAGAAAAAGTCTGTACTCTGTATTCCTGCTGTAAATAATAGACCACGGTTGGCTCTTGATAAAGGCTCCGGGGCATTACACTACCAGAAGAATGGAATTAAATTAAATACTTCAAAGTACAAAAATGAATTCAATGGCAATGCAATTGAAGACAGAGATTTCACGGAAAGATACTCCCTGTAGAGTCCCTCATGATTAGGAAACAATTTGGGAGGCAAAGGAGGCTTTGACAAAGTTCTCAACACCTCTTATGCTTCAGCTTCAGACATACAATGTGCTACCCTTACACAAAGTAGAAGCCCACAAAAGAAATCACGAAATTATGCTGGTGATCAGTGACAGAGGCAACTTAAAAGGCTACTCAAGAAAAACAAATCCAGCCTGAAAAGTCTACAGCTGGAAATCATGAAGAAAATCTGTGGTACCTGATAAAGAAGAGGTCTGTCCCAGAAGTATTTTCTGAAGAGCTTAATGTCTGACTCCAGTAAGTGCTGTGCAGTGTGGCTAAATGTCAGTGTCAGAGCTCCTGAAGAACGAACAAACTGCAGGCAGGCACCCTCACTGATCTCTGCTCTTGAAATGTCAAGCGACTGACTGCCCCGGAAGCTGGAATGACACACTCTTTAAGTCAAAGCAGATGCTCACTGCACAGGTAGAACGAAAGCACAGCCACAGTGAGCTTCCTGCTCACCTTCAGCACAACCCGTCCGGACCCCAATGCACCCGCTGCAAAAACCAGAGGCAGAAAATCTGAAACATCCACTGAAAACACAGCTGGGCAAACAAATACATACCAGTGACTCTTTTCACCCTTAAGAACACACAGCTACTTCTAGCTATCAACTGGGAAAAAACAATGTTAGCTCACTACTAAAAGAAGCCAGAAAGAGCAAGCTGTGACAATATCTATTTGTCCTTATTGCTGTAAATGAGCAATAGTACCTTTTCCTGTCAATGTTGCCATATATAGCAGTAGGACACGACTGGCAGCTAGCAGATTTGTTAACCCACAAGAGTGAAAAACAGAAAGTATCTCAAGGGAATTCAGTATTGTTTGGACATAACAAACAAATGAGACAGTCATAACATAATGTACTATATCCATGTCGTATTTTTTTTCAAGCTGAAGTACGGATAAGTCTTACATAAACTACAAGCTGCATGGAGCCTGCATGGAGCCAGAACTGAAAGAGCCACATACCAAAATAAAAATGTAGCCCAATTCTTGCATATTTTTATTTGCAAAGAAAAGTCAAGAGTAGAAGGGGTGTCTGATGCTTACCATTTGGTATCCCAAGACACATACACACACGCCAGGCACCTCCTCAAGACTGCACAGACAGGGCTCCAGACAGCTGAAAGGTGCCAGAAAGCACTTGTCCTTTAAGTCATTTGTCAGTGTGGCAGCTCTCCGGCAGAACAGTCGTAACTGCAGCAGTGTCTTTGCTGCTGATTCTCCTTTATTTGTTCGTTCAAACTTGAGTTTTAGAGGGGTCACAAAGTCTGCTGAGGTTTTGTGGAAGTCAGGTCCTATGGTTCTGTTTATGTATAAACATTTCTTTATATAAATTTCTAAGTAGTGTATTTACTTGTTTTTAGTGTGTCAGGATTCAGCTGATAGAGCTGGGAGAGGCACCCAATGGTGCAGCTGGTCCTCCATCATTTAACTGACTATTAATTAATTTCAAATGTAATGAAAGACACAAATAATAAACTTCCTTTAATTGTAAATGCAACTTTACCACCTAAAATGATGATACTGGAAAAAAGCAAGTATATAAATTGCACAAAATAGGCAACTCTTTCCAGATAAACAACAGTACTCAAAAGAGATTTTCATAGAAAACAGCAAATCATTATACTCACTTTACAAAGACCTCAACAAGTTTAGAGTGTCCATTTTGTAAAGCCAAATCTAATGGTGTTGCTCCATCCTCATTAGGTAATGCTAATGCTGATGACCCTCCAGGCTGGGCTGCCAAGAACTGGGAAAGCTTCACCAAGCCCAACTTCATCACAAGGTGGCGAAGAGTTTCTTTTTGCTCAGGCTCTTAAAAAAACACAGCAAGCAAATCAAAATCATCAGTAACAAACCCCAACATTTTACTTGCTAGGAGCTTAAAGAACTTTCTCTACTACTACACAGGGAAAATTACTGTAGGATATCTGCTGGGGTACAGTTTTTGATCTGAGTATTTGGTGGCAACCCATCCAGACTTTTTACCTTTCCATTTCAAGTGGAATCAAAACTTACAGACAGTCAAAACCCAGAAAGGCGATGCTTCCTTCAATAAATGAAAGAAATTAGAGGCATCAAAGTAAAAGAGAGCTTCAGGCCACAGACTGTAGTTCTGTGATAACCAGTAAACCTGAATGTAATGTCTGAAAACTATTTTTCATTGCAGTTCTAACAGAAGTAGACACATTAACAAGATGCAAGGAGAATTCTTTAAACTAGAATATCACTAAACATCTACATAATATGTACCTAAGCATTCATAGAACATACATATAAAACGTCACATCATTTTTTTAAAAATTCATGTTCAAACTTCATCTTACTTCTGGCTAGCCAACATGTGGCCTGTTGCATTAGCCTGCCTATGCAACAATTTTCTCCCCAGGTATCGGACCTTAAAACTTTTTCTTGATCTTCCCATTTCAGATTCTAGGCAAATATATGTCCATCTGGGCACAGGATCTGCTGTAGGATCCAGGGCCACAGAGGAAAGTAATGAATTACAAGGTTTTTTCCTCCAAGGTCTACAAAGTGTTTCTAATTTCAGTATTTAGAAACAATGATCATTTCCACATTTTAGTTACCAACATTAATACAAACTATAGTGATTACACATCTATGGAAGAAGATTGCATGTATGTTTCAAAGTTTTCAAGTACATGCCACCTTTATGTCCACTGAATCCAACTCAAGCATTTGCAGACTGCTTTGCTAAATGGAACCATAAGCAATAAGGACCTACAGAAAGGCCTGGGTCAGAAGGAAACTTCAAAGACCACCTAGTCCAAAGACCCTGCCATGGACAGGGACAGCTTTCAGTAGAGGAAGTTTCTCAGAGCACCATCTAACCTGGCCTTGAACAACTCAGCCCAGGAGATCTGACTGAAACTCACATTTTCAAAGCCCTATCAAGAATTTCTCATCAAGCACCTTGGTCTGCCTAGATCTGAGACCTTTTTCTATGGAGGAATATTTAAATAAGCAAGGTTAAGGCTTCCCAAAATCTGTGGCTGATACACCATTTCAAAAAAGAGAGACCTCAGTACAACTTCCCCCTCAGCCAGATGGGATTTGAACACACACAGCTTAAAATTTCCTCTGATCACTCATCTGGTGGAAGCATACCCTGTTCCCTCCACTGCAGAGTAACTGAAAATAGGGCATGGTGCAGAGGGAAATCCAGGGGATGCAGGGCAGAAGACCAACAGTAGACTGATTACAATGCAACAATCAGCTAGGAGAAGTCTCTGCTGTTTAGACGTGGATGCCTTTCTCATTATACTGTCATCAGAAGTGAAAAACAATGCTTAAAGCCCGGATTTCTCACTTGCTCGGAGAATGACCTAACAATTCAGACACAGTATGAAAATGTGTGCCAGTATCTTCCCTTTCCCTAGCTGTATTTCTGAATAGAGATTGATAACATCATCTGTGTTTTGCATAGATAGCACTGGCCCCAGTGCTATTTTTCTGTACTGCAGAGAGTCTCCTCCACAAGGACATCAGCAGACTCAAGGCTGTGCCACCAGTCTGGAGCCCAGCAGAGCACCTTGTCTGAAGTGTTTATATGTACACCAGGGAGTTCAAGTTTAAATATCCAGGAAATTATGTGGCCCAAAATGTAGACCCTTAACCAACATTATGCATTCACGGGAAAAAATAAAAGTTTTCAGAATTGCTCCTTGATCTGGAATACTGAAATTCTGCTGAAGTTCCAGTTTAGACATCAAGTTACTTTCTTCACATGCTTTCAACTACACCATTTTTTCTATATACAGTGTTAGTAACAAGACAGCAGACAAGTTAATCTAATTAAAACACATGCAAATACAGCAATCAATATTAAGCACACTAAGCATCCAAGCAGACGCAATCTCAATCCTCAGACTAAAAGCATTGAAACAAAAAGGCAAACTTTACTGAACGCTGGCCTGTGGCCACTGGGTTTCAATGAATACTGTAACAATGCCAAAAAAAAGCCAGATAAGCTTGCTCTGAGGATGGTAAGATTAGGACTTTCCCACTCAGCAAATAGGGAGCCCTTAGGAAGCTTTTCCTGATGAGGAATAGCTTTCTCTCTGCTCCGACACTGCAGCAAATAAAGTTACTCTTCCGGCAGCCAGATCTTAGAAACAATGCAGTTCGTTCTAAGTCTGCTACAAAAAAACATGTTTTAAAAATAACAGTAATTAATCTTCGTCTTCTGAAACCATCATCTAAAACAGTAACTTCTACTATCTCACCACAAATAGTCTAGTAACTGATTTTTATCTGCCTAACCTAACAATCTTCATCTAACCTTATGCTAAATTTGTTCATGGCCAGCTTGAATGCACATGGTAGCTGAACCACACAGCAGGTTCATTGTCTGCTTTCTTCTGTCTGATGCACTTAATCAGAAACAGCACTCACATTCCTCCCTGTCCTTTACCTCTCTAGATGATGTGTTTGCTGGGCTACTCTCTTCTTACTAGTCCCACATGGCTGGACCAGGACTGAACAGAACCTGATGACATAAAGCAATTACTAATACCGTCATGACAGTAAAATCTAAAATTCAAATTGTCTACTCAGAAGGATAAACGGAAAGGTAAGTATGCTTTTCCATATAAAGATCTGTATTTTTCAGCACAATGACAATGAAACACTGGTACAGGTGGCCCAGAGAGGTTATGAACTGTCTGTCCACAGAGGTGTTCAAGACCTGATCCTTAGCAACCCGATACAACTTTCAAGCTAGCCCTGCTCCCAGTGGAGGGTAGGACCAGGTCACCTCCAGGGACATTTACATCCAAAAACTGCTGTTGTTCTATTCCAGAATCAGCAACATCAAAACAAAACAAAACAAAAAAAAAAACCCCAAACATAAAAAAACACAAAAAACCAAAAGCAAACAAACAAACAAAAAAAAAGGACATGATGATTGATAATAAGCTTTTTAAAGAGACCTGCCTATAAAGAAAAGATTTCATTAAAAGATGGTGAAGTTCTGAAACAACAGAGGGTAAGCGATTTTTTCCCTTAAGAACCATTTCTATTTTCAGTAGTCTTCTTTTACCACCTTCTCTTCTACTTCCTCATTGTGACAGAACAAATGACACTTTTCACTATTTTCCCATTCCCTGGCCAAGAATTCAAATATGGCATAAGGGCAGGAAGGGGGGAACCACAAAAAAAAAACACAACAGAAAGAACCATCCAGAAACAAACATACGCACACCCCCCATATTGTGGGAAAAACCCCAACATAATTCAACTGCATTCTGCGGCAAGCTGGAACAAAATAAAGAAAAAAAGGGAAAATACAAGGCTTCTTCAACATATTCATATTTAAACGGTATAAAATACTGTTTAACGTAAGTGGTAGAAAATGCCTTCTTCCATCAATGCACAAACCAAACAGCTCCTATGATTTGAAGGACACACTGCTGGCTGATTCAGACAGGGTCAGCTACTGCAAGGCAGGTGGTGCTGTTAATGATCTGCACTATCAAGACTTTGTTTTGCACTGCATCCCAGTTCTCCAGCCAAAACATTCTGTTTGGGTTACACAGAGCTAAGCTAAACAGTCTGTTTTAAATATTAAAAAATCATTTTGTTCTTCCTTGCACCTGAATCCCTTCCTATGTTCAAAAAAATAAACTAAAACCAAGTATTTCTCTCTGACAGAAATGACTAAGCCCTTTCTGGGCTCTGAATTTAATTCATTTCCTGGAAGGAGACTAAAAACCTCAAGATTTGGGACTTGAAAAGCAGGGGGAGACATCAAAACTGGCTGACAAATTCCATTTTCTCCCAGCCTCATACTTGTATACATTACTGCTAATTTTTTCATTTTTCCATTAGGTATGAGATTATTTATAAAGCTGTCTTGAGTGCACCCCACTGCTGCAAAAGCCCACATAAGTGGTTTTGTGCAGGGACATCAGGCTGCAATGCATGAAATCAGGTATGCGACAGCCCAGCTGAGAGCACACCTACATGAACCAACTCCCAGAGGCTGGCATCAATCCTACAGAAGAAAAGGACATGAGGGAAGGTAAAGGTCCATTGCAAAGGGAGTCCTGCCTGTCATGGGTTGACATCCCTTCTGGCTCTTCAGGTTTTTCTTCCTTTTGGCTCTGTTTCCTGGAGGAAGTGGTTTGAAGCAACAGGTGCTGTAATTTCCTCCAGAACTGGACAGAACCAATCAATTAACTAATTTGAATATCGACAGCTCTAGTGAGCCACTTAGAGAAGAGGTACACCCTGTGAATACAGACTAAAAGGAGATGAAGGGCAGGAATCTCTCTCTTGCTCTTCCGGCGAAGACAGAGGTAACAGGGCCCGCTCAGCCCCCTGGGGGGGG
>VYZQ01035167.1:14403-31408 GCA_013400655.1 Mystacornis crossleyi | reverse complement strand
TCCTTAAAATTCTACCCCCTGCAGCTAAAGGTGAATCCTTGAACACAGTTGTGGTGAAAGCTGTGATCAAGGAAAGGGGACTCTCACATGTCAACAGAAAACCACCCCAGATGGTGATTGTGCTGTGACGTGGATGCCATGAGAAGATGGTTCTTGTGGAAAAGTTCCATAGCTGAGCAAAAGAGACTTCTCTCACTCAATGGACTGACAGAAGATTGTTATAGAGGGGCAAACTGGCTGAATTGATTTTAAGTTTGTGTCTTTATATTACAGGTGGATGGAGGAGGTGCTGGAGAAAAGGGGGGTTAATTTGCTTTAATTCCTTTTTATTCCATTTTACTTTTAGTTGTAGTAATAAACTTCATTATATTCTTTAAAGTTTGGTGCCTGCTTTGTATTCCTCCCTGTTCTTATCTCACAGAAAGGGGAAAATGCGAATTAAACCACTACACTGCCCCAGGAGGGTTGGAAAAGGCTCTCATCCACCAGCCCCACACATTAAAGGCTGTACATGTTGCCAAAATTACACCTCAAGTGAAGTTGCAGTTGATTCTACTGATTGGGTGACCCCAACTATGACGCAAAACACTACAGGCGATGTTAGCAGGAGGGATATTCCTCATCCATTAGTACTGCAGCCAAACATTCTCTCGAGGTGTCTGGTGTAAGACACTTGATTTTTTAGCACCACCCAAGTGCTCAATACCAAGTGGGGACACTCTTTCGGCCAGGAGAAGAGCAGGGCTCTCCAGCCCAGTGCCCACTGAAGGCTGAGGTCTGGGTCAGACCACAGCTTTGTATCTGGTCTCTTCAGCAGCAGAGCGGCTTCTGAGCCTGACTACTTATACACTACCTTCAACAGGAAACTTTATCTCCTGTGTCTCTTACAGTACTCGCTCTCCTGTCACTGCATACCTCCAAGTGCTCCATGCATTTCCCAAAAAGCCCCTTCATGGTCAAAGGGATCTCAAATGTCTCCTCTTTGCTCTTATTACCACTAACCAGGAGATGAGAATCATGCACTTGCTGGCAACCGATAGGTTGAAGAGTGCTTGACAGTATTTGCCCCATGGCAGGTTTCTGGGTCAGCAGCAGGCACTGGAAGACACTCATGTGCTTTGCAATGCACAGGCTAGCATCTACCTCCCTATGCCAGACACAGCTTCCAAAAGGACAAACTCCTGCTGGGGCAAAGATTTATCTGTTTCTCTAACTCCCTGAACTCTCTGACCAAAATACAATTACCTCTCCTCACAAATCTCACCAGACCTAGACACAGTTATCCACTGCTCCCAGTGTTTTTCTAATTCTGTGTGAAGGAGAACAGGCACTTTGCACTCCTATCCATTTCCTTCCATGGGAAAAAAAGTAATCTGAATTTACAACTGAAGAGAAGACACAGACCGAATTTTCTTCAATTTACATCAAAATCCTGACATGCATCAGTCAGGTTTTAGCTTGTCCACTTCAGAAGGAATGTCTGTAATGCCAGGTGAAAGGAGTAACATAAATTACAAAGAAAAAGGTAGGGCAAGGGCTGTAAAGTAAAAAGTGCCACAGAAAATGGAAAAGTGTCCCCCAAAGGCAGACTATAAAGCAGCAAGCCTGAGTAGCTCAATTCATGCCACAAGACCTATCCCCAAAAAACAATTACAACGCATTTATGAAATAAAATGGAAAATCTCCTTGTTCACAAAAGGGAACTAAACACTGTTCCCTTATGATCTACAATTAGTTTCTTAATTCAAGCTGTAATGTTATTGCTTGGAAGTTTCCTCTTGGAAATAACTGTAAATAGTGGCAAAGCTGTCAGCAACTGTTCTTTTTTCATTACCAGCATAGTTAATTATGCCAGACAATGTGAACTCACTCTCTTGGCAGTGCCCCTAAAACAACCAGAAACTGAAATGCCCTCGGCTTCTTGTCAATAAAGTGCACTGCTTGCAAAGTGCCCTCCTGTGCTCCCATTCACCCTCTGACAGCTGAGAAATGTAAACCTGAGTGTGTCAAGGATAAAAAAGTTGTGGGGAAGATGCTGAACCTATGTCTGATGGTTCTTGGGACTGCCAGTATTGGAAGGCTGCCATAACCTGATGGTGCTAAGAGTTACTTCGAAGCATTTTTCTCATTCAGATTCATTTCTTCTTTCTCTCTTTTTCTCAATTTTTAGTTTTTCTTTCCTCCCTGCTTTGCATCTTTTCCTTTCTTTTTTTTGGTAAACAAAAAAACTGTGGGAAGATTCTCTTCTCTGTTTTTTGGCAGCACTAACAATCTATTTAGCTTATTATTTAATACTTATTATTTAATAATTTATCTCCACAAATTGAATAATCCAGTTCAGAAGGAAAATACCCTTTATCAAGGTGCAATAGACAAGAAAATCAGCTTCTCCCTCTCCCTTCTCCCTACCCCTCCTTCGCCTTTCCTGAAAGCCAACAACAAATAAATGTCTAAGCACAGCACCTTTGTTGAGACCCCAGTTTTCTCTAGCAGCAAGCTGCTGATCTCCATATCTGACCACTTTGTGAGAGTGACCAGTTCCTGTCAGAGTTGTCACACAGGCATCTATTACAAGTGAGGATTACCAAAAGGTTCATGCTGTCTTGTTTCTTTTGTTGAACTTTCTATAATGCGGCCAGTAACTCCTGACCTGTGCAACTACACTAAATTCCTGATTTATTTGCAATGCTCCCTATACAATCTCTTGGCTCTCTTTATTCAGTCCTTCTTATGTGTTATCCTGAATACCAAACTCCTGTGAATAAAGCGTTTTTCTATCTTTCCATCAACCCTTATGTTTCTAAATCCTCATAAAAATGAATGAGGTCATAAAATACCAGATGGTGCAATAATTTTTTCCAGCAACATGTCACTCGAAAGTGTTTTTTTCCAATAAAAATATCCCAGCAACTCTGAAAACTGACAGAATCACACAAGCATAACATTCTAAGTAGTGATGGATGATAGGACCAATCTTTCAAAACATTCATATTAAGAAGAACGTCCTGACAATGTCAAGTGTCAAGACACCTATGATCTTTGATACAAGAAGTTGTAGGGACAGCAGGTAGGGAAAGAAGTTGTCATTCTCTTTCTAAATATTCATAAATTTCTACACTCTGTTTCTCACCAATTTTGATCTTTTAGACTATGCAGAAGAGTACAGAACAGCGCTTGATCCCCTCATGGTTGAAGATTAAGGACTTTCTCCTCCTCTTCTCATGTGCTGACAGATCTGAGGCTCTCCTGTCTCACTACACTCCCTTTTCCCTCCCTCTCTTTCTACTGCATGTACAGGGTTCCCTCAGCCACAGACAACCCTAAACTTTGGCCTTCTTGGCTTTGGGGACAAAAACACAGTGATGGGGACAGCACAAGGAAGCAGCTCCAGTCAGAGCTTCTCATACTCAGGAGAGAGAACCAAAACCATACTTTCAGAATGGAGAGAGAAAGGATACAGAAGTTAAAGAAAAATACCAACTACCTAGAGGAGAGCAAAATAGGTATCAGACCCAGCCCAAGCGTGGACCTCAGAGAGAGACAAAGGGACGGACTAATCTCCCTTGGGCTGAAGGAAAAGCTGTCCAGAAAGCTTTCAGGAGCCCCCCACTCATCAAAGGTAGCCCCAACCACTGCCCAAGCAGGAGTGCGCTTACGGATCCCACTGTAAATGAGCATTGCTACCAGGCCCCAGGAATTCGTTTTGTTTATTCAGAAACAAGGCAAAAGACCCTGGCTTCATTTAAGAGCAGCATCTGTTTTACAAAGGGAGATGTCACTTCTGCAAGTGCAACAGTGCCCACGAGGCAACCCCACCGCAGTATGCTGAAGCCGTGCTTGTCTAACATTTCAAATGTTCACAGGAACTCTGTATGGCAATGGCAGCACACATCTCAGCTTTTCTGCTGTGCTGAAGTTTTGTTTATGTATACTATTTTAATCTGAAAAGTGAATGAAGTATGAAAAATACATAAAACCAAAAATACAAGATCTATAAAAAGACTTGCAAGGGCAACATACTGTTTTTCCATATAAATGCTGCAGTATACCTGAAAATTAACAATTAGCACAACTGAAAATTAAAGAATTTTGCTCTATGGATAGCAGTTGTCCTCACAGATCTTACTCTGATACCAGCCGAGATGATCTCTGACTTTCTGGACCCTCAATACACCCAGGATAACCCTTTCCCATGTTTCAAGCAAGCAGGTACCCAGCTGGCCAGCCAAGCATCTCTCAGTACCACTAACATCCTGCTGATGCTTCTGGGTTGGGTTTCAGCAGGTGAAAAGCTCAGATAAGCCTGGGAACAAAACTACAGCTGATTTCTTCAGGCTTTGATACAAGTTCCTCATTGCTAAAATCCAACAGTTTTCCCAGAGGCTGAGTAATGTGAACAAATATTTATTACATATCAAAATGAAACAAGTGACTTTTTTTTTTCCTCTCCTGTCTAGCCAATATTTCAATGAGACTTGGTATTTGTTTTTACATCTGTTAAAGGAGTTGTTTACAACAGACAGACAAAAAACATTCTTCAGATTTTCTAATTCTGTCAATAAGAATTAGAAAGATTTAAGAAATGAAAAAAGCCTTTTCCAAAAGAAATGGGCTTAAGTGATGTGTTTTTATTTCCCAAAAGCTTGCATGAATCTCTTTCAGTTTGGCTCATGTGGAAACTGCCTGTCTTCTGATTTTTAGCAATTTAAAGTACTAAACGGAAAACAGCCAAAACTACCAAATTTTCAATGAAAAACATGTGAAGCCATCAAGTATAACACAGTTTCCACCCTCAGCTATACATCAGCTGAGTCTGCAAAAAAAATACTCTTCCGCAAACCCTAACTAAGTTTTTTGTTTGCAATGAAACCTGAAACTAGGAAAATCTCACCTGATTTTGTTATGAAGTTTATCAGTAACGTACCCTAATGTAAAGTTTCATATGTATTTTCGTTCCTCTACATTTTAAAAAAGCCACAAAGAAACTTGTTTGATGATATTTTTCACAAAGAATGACCACAGTCATAAATAAAAGATAAACACTGACAGAACAGTCACAAAAATTATGTTTACTCTGCACATCAGAATGCCTACAGTAACATGTTCTTTTTTGACTACCACCTTTTTTTTCTGGAGATAAAATATCTCACTTCGTCAGAATCATGGCTGCAAAGGTTCATGCTATAATTCTTGCTTTTTTTTAACAGACAGCTCTATTTACAAATAAAGAACTGCATTCACAGTGAGTCAAGGCAGAAAAACCTTATAGGGAGACAGAGTTACAATAACCATCATTATCCCTTTTAACTCTCTGGGCACATACCAAATCTCTGATCACCCCTCTCGCACTTGAACAATTTTTCATATTAACCACAAAATAAAGCACAAGAGTCGAGAAACTGGATAAAGAGAAACTGGATAAAGCAGTGAGATACTCTGCTCCGAACTGTGCACCAAACCACTGCTAAAAGCTTTCAAATAAAACTCTACCACCTTCTGGGCAGCTTCCAAGGATGTTCCAGGTTGAAGGCAACTTTTCATAAGCAATGGCCATCATCAAGTCATTATCCACTGACTGCAGATCTTTCATCCTTAGCCCAAACTTATCCAGCAACAGCTTGTGACTGGTGGTGGTGACACATTCTGCGTGGTCAACCAGAAAGCGAGACAACTTGCACGACAGATTCACTCTGTAAATGACAGGACAGCTGCCAAGGACCACAGGTGAGAAACCCACCGTGTACATCAACACAGACACAGAAACTGCTTCTTGGTATCCATGGCCTGTAATTATAATGCAAATTAATCACTAACATCATCTATGTTCAGAAAATACATTTGTTATTTTTCATTCTCACCCATCTCTAAGACCTGTGGTTGCTCATTCAGAATTATTTTATTCTTCCCTTTCATTACATTTATTTGTCATAGAACACCCACCAGCTATTTCTGTTGAGGAACTTGGATTTGACTAGACTTGAACTGATAGTCCTCCCAGTTATACCAACTTAATTAATTCTAGAACCAGTCTTTTCAGGTGAGGGTTCTTTAACCACAGTGGAAAGAATTGAGAATTCTTTGATAAGCAGTAAGAAAAATTAGATGCTCATGAATTCTGAGTAATACTTCTATTTGTTAGAACAAATTTTGAATTTACTCAGGCCAAAACCCAAAAGCTTTTAACTAACGCACACTTCAGGCTCTTGGCAAACTTGATTAAATGCTGTATCAGCTTTCTAACTTACAGCTGGGACCCTCAAAGTTCAAGGGAGTTTGCCTCTTTAACCTCTTCAGCACTTTGTCTTTCCCTCCTACTCCTCTGACATCTAAGGCAGGGTGGATGTCATACATCTAAAAGAAGTGCAAGCTGTACCTCTCACTGGAGAGTTAACCATGATGTACTAAGGGCACGAATTTAAGTTTTCCAACATCCTCTGAAGAGCTACAAGTAAATGTCCAATCTGGTAACTCCAGAAGGAAGCATGTACTTACCACAACTGCTGTTGTTTTTGAAGTGCTCTGTGTTTCCCTAATGTTTAATTTGGCTACCATAAAATAACACTGACATCAGCAGGGATATAATTTAGCCTCACATTCTATTTTCATCAGTTCATAGCTTCTGTCATGATAAAATGTTGCCTCTAGCCTTCTGTTTTTGTTCCTAGCCCAGAAGCAGCCATTTACAGTGTCACAGAACATGCTGAGATCTTAAAAAAAAATTAAAACTGACTTGGAACAAACCTAGCATTGCATTTTCTCCAGTTGTAATTCATGACAATCATTTAGCATTCATGGCTCTCAAAGGAGCCACTACGTAACAGCAGTGAACTTTCCTTTTTTATATTCTGCCCTTATTTTCAGACTCTAAATCCTCTTTAGAACACAAGAGAAAACAAAGAGATCCTATTGCGCAGGTACATCACATCTGTAGCCTCCTACTCACACAAATGGAAAGGTCACAAAGCACACAATAAAGGTGACAAGCAGGGTTTATGTTACATCCAAGAGGGAGACAAGCCCAAGGCAGAGAGCCAGCTGGGAGGCAGCATGGATGTCCCATTTGCAGTGAGGCACCCTGAATTGTCTCCCAGACATCTCCGTACCCTGTGTGGCTCCAGCAGAGCTCCGAGCATCACAAGGGGGAGGGCCTTGCAAGCCAGGCTGACAGCTGCACCAAGGGAAGGCTCAGAAAAAACAGGACTTTTGTAGGTGTTAGGTTGACCAGAGGAAAACAGTTGTGACACAGAATCAACTCACATCAAAAATTGCGCCATCCCTGAAGACCCAATGGCACAAGTCCAGTAAAGCTGCCTAAACCCAATACTGTGCTGGCACAGATTGCTACAAAAGACAGGATCACCTATGCTCAGTCAAACTCAGCCTGGACCCTAAAGGCTGTCATTCAAATCTCTGCATTTTCTCCATTGCAGAGACATAAAACAGTTATACCAAGCTGTCCAGTTACACCCAGCTTTCAAACGGGGTTGGAGCAGAGCAAAGAGTGGAAAAATATAAACAGGAATTAAGGCTCACCTGGAGCTACGGACTGAAGAGTGTTGTCACTAACTCGCTCAGCAAACATTATGTGTCTTTTCAGGGACCCATCATAAACAAAGTAAAACTCAGCATCCTCTGGGAGGTAAATGTCTTCGTCAAATTTTACATGTATAGCCACCTGTCCCTGAAAAAATTAAAGTACATTCAGAAACATTCAGTAAGTTTCTCATCCTCAACAATGATTCAGGTCCAAGTTTATAATAACCTTTATAACTCTACTATACAGACATAGTACGATACAATGACGAATCTTCAGTTTTCTACTTCCACTTACAAAATAACACTGTTTTTATGCCTGCAAAAGCAAAACTGATTTAAAAAACGGGCTTTTAAATAATGTCTTTCAAGCAATGCCTTTCATCCTACTCCCTGCAAATATAACCTCCTTTTTATTTTAAATGGATCAGAATAACCTGAATCCAAATATTTTGCTATTTACAAAAGCAAGTTTCATTTTAAAAAATAAAAAATTCAGAAGTGATTTAAATTATCTTAGACTTCGTTTTTAAAAGAGCACCAATGCAATTCTACAAATGGTTTCAAAGAACACTAGTTCCCAGATATCTGTCTGTGGGTTTCTTTATAGTAAATAGAAAGGAACCAGCCAAGAAAAACCTGTCATACAATAGCTTCAAAAAAGAACAGGAAAGGGATCTAAGAAGCAGCAAACAGTAACAAATGCCTGACAAGTCTGAGGGCGGAAATTCAGATCAAGCTGCATTTCCTTGAGGAGGAGGACAGTGTGCTACACCACCGTTCCTGACTGCCACAGTTGCTAAATAAGGCAGAATTGCCCCAACATCTGGCAGCAACGGTGCTTTCTGGAAAACATGCTACGGAAGAATATCTCAGCCATATTTCCAAAGATGCCTGTCCTGTTCAATTCAAAACAGTTACCACAGCACTGACTCCACTAGCTCCATAAACAAGTCTTGTGAAAAACAAAGCACAACACAGTAGCACAGAAAATTCTGTGTCTGAAAACCACACTTCTGCCTCTGATTGTGCTTATGCTGTTCATTATATGGCAAACACTTCACTGCAGTGTGACTCTTGCCACCCACAACAACATCATATCTTGGCCTGCCTTCCCCAAGGACATCTTTCTCGTCACTCATAACAATGCGAATCCTGCATTTGTTTTCCACTTCATTGCAGGTGCATCTAATGAACTGGGGTGAAGAGGAAAGGCTGTTTTCAAGCACAGAATCTTCCTCAGATAGGACTGTTCCCATAAGGACAGATGTAAACAACATTAGGAGCTCAGTATCAAGAGCAAACGTGTCTGTCATCTCCAAAAACTGATAACGCACCTCTTTTTAGTAGCCTGAAGTGTTATAACTGCCAAGTATTTTCTCCTGTTTCTCTTTGGGTTTTGCACTACTATAACAAGAATGTATTATTATTATTATAATTGCAGTTGCTGTTTTTACTGCTGTTATTAAAACAAATTTTTAAAAAATTATTGTAGTTGCAAATAACCCTTTTGGTCTGTTGAGTAATAATGTGGATGGCTATTTTGGGGAGACAGGAATAGAGTAAGTCTCTGAAGACCCTCCACAGTCTGCTCCCGTGGGTTCTTAGCTGACAACTGCCTGATACACAGAAGCACAGCAGAATTTCTTCCACATGGGCACTTGGAGCCACAACTCCCAAACCATTTCTATGCCCTCTGGACCCCTGAGTCAGAGAATATACAACCAGACAGCTTTCATGCTTTCTTTGCCCTAACTACATGAAACAAGGGAGATACTCTCGGGAAACATTTCTCACTTAATTAGATGCTCTTGGGGGGAAAAAAATTCAAGCCAAATTTAGCTATACTGCTCCTTTTTAATAAATGCTAACTTGGGTTTGCTACGGACAGAGAAACATCTTCCATTAATTACATTACATAATGTATAGGCACGAGTGAGAATGTCACAAATCCTTGTCTAGAGGGAAAAAGACAGTGGAAAGCTCAGGTGCACATAACAGAAAACAAGTTTTAAAAAGCTCACTCCTTACAACACTCCAAAAAATGAAAGTCATGGTCATTTAAGCAAAGATTTTACAAAAGGAAGGCAAATTGGCAGCTAGCTTGTATCTGGCCAAACAATTAAGTGATTCAATTGGAAAATCTCACATGATACAAAAAGAGGGTTAAACGCTGTACTACAGTAGATGATTCAGAGATAACACAGAAAGCAATAGTGGAATGTTATTTTTGGTGCTGCATGGTTATCATACCTGGCATCAGAAACAGTTATTTCATGCAAGCTCTTAACATTGTCTCCAGCACATTCTACCCTGTCTTAAGATATTCTTGTTTAATGTTCAAATATATTTCTTCTTGCTGCTGCTGCTACTAAAACATGTATGCATTTAGTTTCAAATTGTCTCTGTGTGAAGCCAAATATATTACAGGAACTATTTAATTACATTTTTCTTTCCACGAACAAAGATCACTCGCAGTCTATCCTAAAAAACTCCTACATAGAAAAATACTTTGAGAAAGTAATGCAAGTTTTATACCCAATCCCTGCAGAAGCATTTATATCCTGGGTCCCTCAGGCAAGGTCAGTCCAGCCCCAGGAGCAGGCTGCAGCACGAACTACCTGAACAGATTTCCTCCACAGACAAATTAACTCAGAGTCACAGGAGTGGGAACAAATCCAGCTCCCATCTTCCTCCTCCTTTCCTAGCAAGGCATTCAAGCAGAAGGGAAGTGGGCTGGATCTTGCAATGAGATGCAGTAATGTAGTCCTTCACCAAAGAAATGTCTCTCTGCTTCACAAGGCTTTCCCGGAGTTTTTTGGAAGATGACACCTCTTTTGTAAAAGCACTGCTTCCTGGCAGAGCCAGAGCGCTCAATCCAGGTTTTCAACCAAAGCATATTCACTTAACTATTAAAACAATTAAATGGTCTACATAAACAACAGTGAAACACTTTTCCAGGAGTTCAATGAGAAATTCACACGCACAAAAGTCATTTGCACAACATCATCCTCACCACATGTGGGAGAAGGGCTTCCCCACTGCTTCATAACCCATTCTGCAAGGCATGACCAAAACACCTTCTCAAGTCTGCCAAAAAGCTCTGGCGCTGACTTATTATTAAAGCACAAAGAAACTAAAATTACAGTTACCAGCATGTAAAAGTAGGTAATTAAGCCCTAACTCATGGATCAGTACAAAAGAGCAAAACCAACAGAAACAGATTACAATATAGACACCACCTGAAATGAGAACACTGTCCTACAGAGTGATGTTTGGTCTGAGTTTGTCCCAGGCACTGAAACATATCCCAACTAACATGTTTCTTCTACGTTTCTAAAGATAAAATTTAAGCGTATCCTCTAGATACCAAAACCCAAACAAGGTAAATCACACAGGCACCTCATCTTTGGAAAAGTGGCCAAGTACACCGAATACAAGGCAGCTGTGAGAGCATGGATCCAAAAGGCACAGATTCTCGACAATTCAGTTGCTGGATGTCTTTGACACCATTTTCACAGGTTCATTCAGTTAACAACAGTCCAACCTCTTGCCCAACTCTTTCATTGCGTTATGATTATCTATATCCTCACAAACTTGGGAAAATGTAACAGAGAGTTAAGAGCTTGATTTCTATGTGTAGGTATGTTTAAGCATGCTTTCAAGGGTCCACATGAACCTGAGAGAGTTCAGTCCCCACTTAATCAAAGCAAGGGGAAGGATGTGCCACTTCACCATCTCAGCAAATAAACACAGACCCTGGCCACAGCTGGTTTGCCAGGTAGATGCTGGGGAACGTCGTTGCCTCAAGCTCACAGTGTGTTGATTCTGATGGACTTGTAGAGGAAGGAAGTTTTAAAGTTGAAGGGCACTTTCTGAGACCAACCAGCCATTATGTTACTTAGATTTACACCTGCATGGCTAAAAAAAGGTATTCAGCTCTACAGAACCCCCACAGGAATACATGCAAACTGGAGACCTCTAAACACCATCCAGGCCTGTAACAGCAGAGAACTCCAGGCAGGCGCATCAACACCTTTGACTGCAAAAAGATACCAGAAAAAAGAAAAAGAACACGAGAGAAGCCCTCGGCCAAGAGGAGTTTTGACACTGCTTTAATGAGAGCCAAGACTATCACCGTAATCCTTGAAATAAAAACCAGGAAAGCATAGAAGGGGATTGAGGAGAAGACGATGTAGTTAAGGGGACTGTAAGAGAGACACAAACTCAATTCTGAGCACATTAAACCTGTGGGTGAGGAAATGTTAGTTTTTACCTCTCTGGGATCCAAAAAGTAAAGCCTACCTTTTATTACCACGGAAAACACTGTCCTGGCACTGCCACCAGGGAGGAAACTAGCAAGGTTTGTGTTTTTAGCACGATTTATAGGTCTGTGCACACTTTCAGTGTCACCAAAAAGGTTTTTCAGACATACATGTTCCCTCGGTTTGTCTAAGGCATTTGAGAGCCACATCAGGCTTGCAGCAGCAGGGTCCCCTGAACCCCACATCTTGGGTAAGGAGCAACAAAGGCCAGACTTGGGAGAAGAGCTCCCACCTCCAGCCACTCTTCTGACCCTGTTCTGCAACCCAGCAAGGGACTGAGGCAAGCTCTTTGTGAGGAGAAGAGGGAAACGTGGGTAGCAGTCCCTCACAGCTGAAACACGGCCATACCCAGGCAGGCAGGAGGAGCTGAAGGTTTGACCACGGCATTTCCACTGTACCTCATCCTTTGTCTGCTGCAAGACACTCCATGCCTTGATAAATAATTGGCCATTAACCTGAACTGAGCTTCTTCCACTTTGAAACTATTTAGAAACACCATCTTCCTTACTGGAACCCGCCCCAGCAAAACAGGTGCAACACAAAAAAATCTTAAGTGGACTTCCAGATCCAGGCCACCATGCTGGCTAACACTTAAATTTCAACAATTGCTCTCTATCCTTGCATACACAGCCTAGAGAAATCTACTTTCCCAGCAGCCTTTTACCATAAAAATTACCCATTTTAAAGTAAAACACATTCTAAAATTCCTTTACCAAACTATGAATGTAGCATAATAGCTCAAGAAGTAATGTTTTATCCAGGGCTTTCAAGGATATCATCTCTAAATATAATAGGACAAACAAATAACAGCTTAGTAATTATATTATCTAAAAAAAAAACAAAAAAACTTTATGTCCTGCGGTAAAAATGGCTTGTTTCCAAAATGCAAGTCCCAACACACTGAAGTAAATGCAAATCCCCAAGTATTCCCAGCAATAATGGGAATATTTTCCTCTATGTCAGCTGCTACTGGCCACTGCAATTAGACATAAATATTTCTTCACTGTTAAGAAGACTCCCTTCAGAAAATGTTTATATTTTACTTGTGCTTGGACAAGAACAATAGCAGCCATAAAGTTTTATGACCCTTCTGCAACTCAGCTGCAACTGTGAACACTTCTACACAAAAGATGCTGAAATAGCAGTAGGGAAATTCTAAACGAACACAAACCAATCATATTAAAATCATTAATAATAAGGAAAAAGTTAAAAACATGCCTTTCCAATGTTCTGTGGTGTTTTTATACCGTCCACCACACAGATCTTGTATACAGATTGCAGTAAATGGAGTTATGGACTGCCTTAAGAAAGCATGCACATCAACTGACTTGAACGCAGTGGGATTCACCATACAATGAAACAGCAACTACTACATGCAGGGAAGGAAAGAAGTTACAAACTGAAAAACAAAATAAGAGATAAAAGCTGAACATTTTTAGTAGCTTTAACTTTCTAACTGTATAGCTAAAAATACCCAAAACAGAAACAGGGTGGCTTTTCCCCCCATTTAATAACTTAAGGGAAGCAACTGAGTATGATTATTTTTTTTCTATCCAGAGTAATGGAATAACATAATTCCACATACAAACTTGGAGACAAGGTACGTGTCGATAGGGTTATATTTAATATTACATATTGTCCAAAAGCCCACACATACACTTGTATTAAAATTAAATATTAAAAAAAGCAGAGTTGCTTTTGAGAAGAGCTGGTCCTCTGCTGATTTGTACTGCAAAACTCCAGCAGCACCCTGAGAACCTCACTTACTTGCTCAAGACTGGTCTTCAGCCCCTGAACCTGCCAACATGTGGGAAATGCACCACAGCAGGTTCTACAGACCACNAAAGAAAAAGAACACGAGAGAAGCCCTCGGCCAAGAGGAGTTTTGACACTGCTTTAATGAGAGCCAAGACTATCACCGTAATCCTTGAAATAAAAACCAGGAAAGCATAGAAGGGGATTGAGGAGAAGACGATGTAGTTAAGGGGACTGTAAGAGAGACACAAACTCAATTCTGAGCACATTAAACCTGTGGGTGAGGAAATGTTAGTTTTTACCTCTCTGGGATCCAAAAAGTAAAGCCTACCTTTTATTACCACGGAAAACACTGTCCTGGCACTGCCACCAGGGAGGAAACTAGCAAGGTTTGTGTTTTTAGCACGATTTATAGGTCTGTGCACACTTTCAGTGTCACCAAAAAGGTTTTTCAGACATACATGTTCCCTCGGTTTGTCTAAGGCATTTGAGAGCCACATCAGGCTTGCAGCAGCAGGGTCCCCTGAACCCCACATCTTGGGTAAGGAGCAACAAAGGCCAGACTTGGGAGAAGAGCTCCCACCTCCAGCCACTCTTCTGACCCTGTTCTGCAACCCAGCAAGGGACTGAGGCAAGCTCTTTGTGAGGAGAAGAGGGAAACGTGGGTAGCAGTCCCTCACAGCTGAAACACGGCCATACCCAGGCAGGCAGGAGGAGCTGAAGGTTTGACCACGGCATTTCCACTGTACCTCATCCTTTGTCTGCTGCAAGACACTCCATGCCTTGATAAATAATTGGCCATTAACCTGAACTGAGCTTCTTCCACTTTGAAACTATTTAGAAACACCATCTTCCTTACTGGAACCCGCCCCAGCAAAACAGGTGCAACACAAAAAAATCTTAAGTGGACTTCCAGATCCAGGCCACCATGCTGGCTAACACTTAAATTTCAACAATTGCTCTCTATCCTTGCATACACAGCCTAGAGAAATCTACTTTCCCAGCAGCCTTTTACCATAAAAATTACCCATTTTAAAGTAAAACACATTCTAAAATTCCTTTACCAAACTATGAATGTAGCATAATAGCTCAAGAAGTAATGTTTTATCCAGGGCTTTCAAGGATATCATCTCTAAATATAATAGGACAAACAAATAACAGCTTAGTAATTATATTATCTAAAAAAAAAACAAAAAAACTTTATGTCCTGCGGTAAAAATGGCTTGTTTCCAAAATGCAAGTCCCAACACACTGAAGTAAATGCAAATCCCCAAGTATTCCCAGCAATAATGGGAATATTTTCCTCTATGTCAGCTGCTACTGGCCACTGCAATTAGACATAAATATTTCTTCACTGTTAAGAAGACTCCCTTCAGAAAATGTTTATATTTTACTTGTGCTTGGACAAGAACAATAGCAGCCATAAAGTTTTATGACCCTTCTGCAACTCAGCTGCAACTGTGAACACTTCTACACAAAAGATGCTGAAATAGCAGTAGGGAAATTCTAAACGAACACAAACCAATCATATTAAAATCATTAATAATAAGGAAAAAGTTAAAAACATGCCTTTCCAATGTTCTGTGGTGTTTTTATACCGTCCACCACACAGATCTTGTATACAGATTGCAGTAAATGGAGTTATGGACTGCCTTAAGAAAGCATGCACATCAACTGACTTGAACGCAGTGGGATTCACCATACAATGAAACAGCAACTACTACATGCAGGGAAGGAAAGAAGTTACAAACTGAAAAACAAAATAAGAGATAAAAGCTGAACATTTTTAGTAGCTTTAACTTTCTAACTGTATAGCTAAAAATACCCAAAACAGAAACAGGGTGGCTTTTCCCCCCATTTAATAACTTAAGGGAAGCAACTGAGTATGATTATTTTTTTTCTATCCAGAGTAATGGAATAACATAATTCCACATACAAACTTGGAGACAAGGTACGTGTCGATAGGGTTATATTTAATATTACATATTGTCCAAAAGCCCACACATACACTTGTATTAAAATTAAATATTAAAAAAAGCAGAGTTGCTTTTGAGAAGAGCTGGTCCTCTGCTGATTTGTACTGCAAAACTCCAGCAGCACCCTGAGAACCTCACTTACTTGCTCAAGACTGGTCTTCAGCCCCTGAACCTGCCAACATGTGGGAAATGCACCACAGCAGGTTCTACAGACCACATCCACTTTATGCATCAACTACCTGTATGTACTTGTCAAGCATGTGGCAGGTTTCTGAGAAGTGCAGAAGATGCATTTGCACAGACACCTCCAGGCTAAGTAAGAAGCATTACCCCCACAGGCACTTAAGGCAATACAGCACACAGAAAGTCCACTGACTAGCAGCTGAGGCAGCTCTCTGTTCTTGTCCAGAAAGTGAGAAAAAGAAGTATTCAGTGACCACCAAAATAAAATCTGAAGGATACCTCTACCAAGGTCCCAACACTATCTTGAATAGAAGAGCACTAACAGAGAAATTTCCTAATGAAGACAGATAAGCTTCCCGCTTTTGATGTTAAAAAGCAAGAAGTTCCTCACTTTGGTTTAGATGCAATGCCTGTTTGAAAGAAAACATAAATACTGGTAGAAGCTACAGCCACCTTTTCGCCTAAGTAGCCCCCCATAAACCGGAAAAAAATTAAGCACTCTGTTACATCCAAACTGATGACAAAGGTGCACTCCAAGCAAGGAAGGAGGATGGAGGAGATCCTGGCAAGTTAACTAGCCGACTCCCCTGCCTCATGGCAGGATCAAAGCTGCCCAAGTTTACTCCCCAGAGATGGATTTTCCCCACCCTGTTGGAAAAGACCACCCACGTAGTTCCCTAACACAGAGCACTGTGAGCTTTCTCCCACCCAAATAATCCCTGTCTGGCCTCTTCCACCTCCTGCACCTGGTACATACTCTGTGCTTCTTTAATGGCTTACCAAGTCCTTGGCCTTGATAAGGGGAAGAGAGATGAAGGATTGTGCTTTATGTTGTTGGGGTTTGATAGGAGACCATCCTTAAACTTTGTGGGTTTTCAGTCAAGCTTATTGCCATACTCCCCCTTCAGTGACAAACTGAAATACATCTGCTGTATTAGGAGTTCCTGAAATTGCAGACACTGGCTTTTATACAAAGCTGATGTCTCAAAATGAGTTATACCTTCTACCTCCTCACTAGCCTCAATATAGGTTCAATCTCTTCAGAGACACAGACATAGAACCAGGTTTTTTTGTTGAGAACTGCAAGATTTGCCTCCAGGAAAAGAAGCTGAAATCTAACAGAAGTAAAAAAAAAAAAAAAAAAAAAAAAAAAAAAAAAACAAGAGGAAAAAGCAAACAAATGAAACAACAAAAACCAAACAAAAAAGCCCCAGGCCTTCAAAATACTTCTCA
>VYZQ01035167.1:0-13869 GCA_013400655.1 Mystacornis crossleyi | reverse complement strand
AAAAAAAAAAAAAAAAGGAAAAAGCAAACAAATGAAACAACAAAAACCAAACAAAAAAGCCCCAGGCCTTCAAAATACTTCTCATTTACTGCAAAACTAAATACATTTCCTCTAAAAAGAAGAAACCCAGTAACAGGTTATGACATACATATGTCTGCAAGTCTCTATGCTACTGTGCACTGTTAAGTTGCCTCTAATATTACCCACTTTAAAAAGAAACACGTATTAGACGTATGATGCTTTTCATTCAGTGCACATGCAATATGTCCAGATGCTTTCCAGGTTCTTATTATCTTAGCAAAAAAATTGTCTTCCTCAGTCCTGTTTCTTCCATTTAACCTTCTCAACCAGCCCTTTGCTCAATTTGAGATACAGCTGGCAGCAACACCACTTTCACATCACCATAAGCAACATCCAGCCACACTAACCTGACCCATGCCAGATCTAGGAACACATTCTCATTTTTGCTGAATTAGTGAGAGCACGTGATACAGAGCTTATGCTGGCTTTGTGCTTCTTATGGCCACTCTATGTCAGCAGCAGTATGGGAGACAGTCATGGAACTGACCACTCATGCAGAATTCATCTAGCAGTGTTTTTAAACAATCTGAACCACAGAGCAAGTCTACAGCAAATCAGCACTTTACATCAAACTGACCCTGTTTTCCTTACCTTGCCACCACCAGTTTTAAAGCTGTGTTTAGCTCATTATCAAACCCAGACAACAGGTAAGGTGGAGAAAAATTTTCAGAGTCCCACATGGCAAAATAATAAGTAAGTAATTAATAAATAAATAAATGGGATATCTTTTCATTCTGGAACGACTGGATGGAAGTAAAAATATCTGGAACGTATTCAGCAGAAAGGAGAGGGGAGAAGGCAGAAGAAAAAGAAAAAAATTTTCAAGCCCAGTGCCAGAACATACATTAATGTTCTTGCTGGTCTATCATTGAAAATATCATTCAGTGTTTTGCTGTCAGTGATGAAACAACTCATGTTCATGCATGAAGTAATACAGAGAAATTAAAAAGCTTAAGAATGAGCTGTTAACATAGGTCAGAAAATTTCTGCAGTGAGAAAATTAACATCCCTTCTGACATGCATCTGCTGACTAAAAGAAAAGGAGTAATCTCTTTCAGTTGACTTGATTTAAAATATACAAATCAGACTGCTTATTATTCTCATGTCCTGCGTAATATCAGGGCTCTACTGTTGCAGACACTACACAAATACATGTACGCACAAACTCCCTGCCCAGAAAAATCTTAATTTACAGACTCAGGGGAAAACAAAGGAAAAATAATATACCATGGGAAGAAAAAGTATCTGCCTGCAGATGGACACGCTTTGAAGCACGTATTCTTTGTTTTCATATCTTTTACAATTGGTCCCATTCTTTCAGATGTATTTCCTCAGTCTCATTCTGGCAGTAAGTCTGCATCCAGAGGCCAGCCTGTGCATACTCTTTTGTGCATCCCCACGCAGGCTTCCCATGACAGATCTGACCAGGCGCCCACAGCAGACAACAGCAAAGTACTCCTGACTCCAGCCAGAAGCTGGATCAGGCCAACACAGCTATGTGCATTAGCAAAGGCATGCTGAAAGGCCAACACACATTTACATTTTAAACCACATTTCTTTTTTGTGTTTTGAAGTCTAAGTAAGGCAGTCATTTCAGCTTCATGGAATATACAGATAGGCCCAGAATTACAGCCAGCCCCACTTCAACAGCAAAGAACATGAAAGCACAGAATGGACAAGACAGGCTAGAAATTGTGTTTTTCAACAAACGGCTGGCTAGAAGACACTGAATACCTGGCAAGAGCAGCAAATACAAAAGCTGTATCCAACCATGGAAAATTATCCCTTTCCACGCCTCTTCACACATCAACAATTAGTACAGTATGGAGGAACTAGGAAGGCAAACAGCTTGGCAAGGGAGACAATCAGCTACTCACAATCAATACGTAAGTCCTACTGCCACTTCCTACTCAAATCACGCAAAAACATGCTGGAATCATGTTGGGCACCTTGCAGGCCCAGCCCAGGCAAAGACCATCACTGAGCTTATCCCAAGGGTGAGAGCCTCCAGGCCCTCAGACACTGTGGCTGCAAGCAGCCTGGTGCCACATCTTACCCTCTGCCCTTCCCAACTCGGTCAGAGAAAGCCTCTGAAACCTCACTGCAGGAATACTTCCATACATCAGTATTAAGCACCTCTCTCCCCCTGGCACTATGCCTCACCAAGGAAGCTGTAACAGTGTCAGAAACAAAACTGTCCCCAAGTAAAAACATCTGAGCAGAGACACCTTAAGAGGGAGACACTGTTTAACAGAACACAAGAGAAGTTAATTAAGCTGAGACCTTGAGGACTTTCAGCCAGCTCCAGTAGTTGTAGACAGGAGCATGCAATACCTTAGGAAAGTGCATTTTGAGAATAGTAAGCACCTCGCAGCACAGGAGCAAGTGAAAGTTTTATTTTCCAAGAGATCCTGAGTCTCGAAGCTAGGAGCCTGTGTTTCTGCCTCTTCCCAGAGAACTGGCATCCAAAATCTCCTTTGGAAAGACAGATACATAACCTTCAGCACCATCTCCTGGGAGATGAGGTCTCTTTGGTGTCTCCAAGAAACTGCTGGGCATATACTCTGTGGCTCAGCATTTCTTTATCTCTCCTGCTCCCGAAGGAAGCATTCATAAGGCTCCCAGCAGAGAATAATTTACAAACTTCTGAGAACTCTTATTTGCTGCTCTTGAGAGCTCACTACTTCCACAGTATGTATGCCCCATGGCAGTAAGGTATTTCTTTGCCAGTGTTAAACATCAAAGTTGGTAATCAGTAACATTTCTTTAAAACAAACAAAAAACAATTACCTACCATTAAACAAGAAGAAATGATTTTCCATAAGGGAGATTTGTTTCTCCACACTAAAAACTGCTTACAATAGGAGGAACAACTGCCATACATAAATTCTTTAATATCTGAAGAGTGCTTCATCAAATATTTTGCTTTTATCTTCCATCTTTCATGAACAGCCTTTTTTCCATGTACAATGAGACCAGTGTTTGCCTGAAGATAGTGAGGTGTTATTCCATATACTATCTTTAGTATACAATGAAATGAAAAACTCAGCTTGCTGCTCTTCTTACAAAAAGAACTGGCACATATAATTTTATTTGTATCAATTTTAAAAAAGAATCATTTAGGAGGGCAAAAGCTACTTACATTTGAGTTCTATATACTTAAATGATGTATTATTAGAATCGGAAGAAGAGATGTCTATGAAGTTTCAGTTTATTCTTGGCTAGTCAATCCTGAAAACTAGACTGGCTTATAAAGAGTAATTTTATAGAGCGGTTAACAGTCATTTGCTATCTAGAAGCCGGAAACGGGCTCCTCAAATTAAGTGAGGAGACATGCTTCAAATATTTGATTTTCTGTTCCATTACTATTTATTTTTTAAATCATGGCATTGATGTGTTGTAATTAGATTTCAAGGTACTGCTGCCACAAAAATTACATACAGAAGAAGTCTATTTTCAAAATGAACTAATTACATAGAGCATTTTAAAATTATATTTCACAAAAATTATATTAAATCAGCAAGGTCCTTGAGCTATCAGAAAGCACTGCCTCTTATGTAACAAAAAAAGAACAGCCATCACTCGGCCAAGAAGATTACACATGCTATTTTAGATTTGCCAAGAAATTCAGTACTGCTGAAGTGTGACAGTTTGAAGCAGCAGCGCAGTATGGACACACCTTCCAGATGTGTTAACAGCTGCTCACATACAGTGAGTCAACAAAGTACCTTGCATATAATCTTTAAAAATGTGTATTATAAACACAAAACTGCAGTTATTCTCAGATACTCTGACATGAAATATAAGCCTCTCAAAACAGGCATTTTTAAAATGAAGAAGAGGGTAAAATCCACTGGATACAGATGCTAAGCACGTTTACACACAGCGTGAAGAGCATCCTAATTTTGGACCCAGCATACAGCAGATTTCTCCCTCTCTCAATGAACAAAGCCTATGCTTTCACAGAGGCTGGAAAGAAGGGATTACTTCCTACCTTTTGATCTCTTCCACTTTTCTTGGGGAAAACAATGTGTTAGAACCATATGCTGACATCTTTGAAGTTGCATGTGAACAGTGTGCAATTGCCATGACATGGTATTCTACAGTTCCACTGTGGCCCTTTAGAAGGGACCATAATACATCAGAGAAATACCTAAATTCACTGCAGTGCAAGTATTTGTCATGTTCCCTCAGTTTTCCAGAGATGTTTTCTCTATCCCTACTTATGAGAGATGAAAGCAGTGTTTAGCGAAGGAGATGGAACAGCATTTAGACACGCTCAGCTCGCTGGAGAAATGCTTAATGAAAACTAAGGAACTCAATAATCAGAAAGGGCTATCATGTTTAATTTAAATGCTGATTAGATTGTGTTTTCCAACGAAGTCACGCAAATAAAGCAGAAGCAGTTGGAAGGAGTTTCCAGAACTGATGAAATAATTGGATCTAACTAACAGAAGATAAATGCCCTGACTCAAGAATTTTTTCAGGATGGACAGAACTCTTTGATCTTCCCGAACACACTGAGAAGGCACTCAGACTATGAACAAGATTGTGAAGGGCAAAACTGTGAAGCTGCAATACTGTCAACTCCTTAGAATAACTACATCAACCTCAAATGATCGGTATTAAGGTCAGCTAAGATTTCAAGTTTCAGACAGGGCTTGAGAGAAAACCTTCAATCTTTCTCACATACACACAGAGAAATAAATATAGGAGGCTGTTAAAATATTACTACAATCCCAGGTTCTGGGAAACTCACCCCAGGTGCTCCCACTGCAAGCCCCTGGCAGCCCATGCTTCTCCACTAACCTCAGGCTTGCTAGGACACTGGGGACTCAGAAGAAAGACACCATCTCCATCTGCTGCCCCCACCAGAAAATGAGTTGGCGACATTCCGAACTACCCTCACTGGGTTTCCAGAAAGTTAGGAGCCCCCTCTGGAATTTATCCATCTGGGTTCATAAGAGGCTGAAGACCACAACTGGAAAATTACCAAAACACAAGACCACAACCAGCAAAGCTTAGATCTGGTACAGACTCTCACTTGTGCAAAGCTTGGGGTAAATGTTTTCAACTAAAATCACATTGTCCCATCTTCCCCCTGGTGAGTCCCTTGTTCGTAAGAGATGTATCATAATTAGTCTCCAAATGCACAGTTTTACACCATTCTTTCCACTTTTTATTGGTATAAATAAAAGGTGGGAAAATTCAATCTTCCCACATAATTACTGAATTCTTCTCAGTACTAACCAACTTCTCCCAAAACTATGATGTCAAGAAGTTTACATAGATTTTGCAAGCCTACATCTGGTTCATAGGGTTATAATCAAAATATTAAACAGAACTACACTTAAATACAACATTTAAAGACGATCACTTGTAATATCTTTCTCTCTACCCGAACAGCTCTTGCAGTACCCATATATCTTTATCTCTTTATATTAATCTTCCCCTTCTTTTTCTTCCATAAGACTTTCCTGTGAGACACAATATCAAATGTTTCATTTTCAACAACTTGGGTTAAACTACACTGCCCTTTGCAAAGTGGTCAGTCACCTTACGGGAAGATACCAGATCAGTCAGATCAGATGTCAACATGCCCCTGATTACTTTTTCTGTAAAAATTTGTTTTTAAAGCCTTGCACCACACAATAAACATCACATCAGCAGGCCTCAAAAATACTTTTCTCCTGATGTCTTTAAAGATACTGCATCTAATTTTTGCAAGTCTGAGGTTTTAACTCTGAAGCTGAGAAATACAATGAAAACTCATGCTGGTGCATTACTAATCATATGTTCTTCAATACTCCAGGATAAAGTTTATTTGTATTACTCCATTTCCATCCCCATCTCACAACAATAAGCAGAGAACTGTTTGGCTTCTGTCTTTGCTTCATCTTTTACCACCCTTTTGAAAACCATTCAGTGTCCTCCCATCTTCCCCCTAGACACCATCCATGTACCCCTGCAACCCTCATTTCAAAGCAGAACAGGCAAAAAAAAATACAATTATTGCTTTTTAATAACAACTAGAGTTCCCAAGTTTTAATACTCACAATCACATCCCCTTGAAGGCACGAAATAAATTAAGTTTATCTAATGTATGCCCTCATTCATGTTACTACCTGTAACTCTGAGTTAATCAAAACTTTGAGTTAATCTATTTTAAGCAATTATTTCAGGTTTTGCAGAAAAAAAAATCCATTTTTACAAATTTCAACTTAATTTTTTACACAACACATAATTTCCTGCTTTGTGGAAACTGAGAAAATCATAGTTTGGAATTTTGTAAGCAAAAAACAAACAATATTGTGGGAAAGCGAATGAGTGTTGTCTCTTCACAGGCAGTAACTTTGCTTTTGAAAACTGCAATTGAGAATATTGAAGGAGAATAAAATAACAATCACAAAGGGGAAATAATTTCAGACTTCCCTCAGAGAGATGAACTGCACTTCTGAAAACTATCCCCTCACCATATGGCTCATCAGACAGCAACATGTGACAGCCTTCAGTCTCAGAACACCAGAGAATGGCTTTTAGTTTCATTCACCCTGCTTTTGAACGAGCTGTTACCCAAAAGAAAGCAACTCTCCAAGCAGAAGCCTAGTGTTGTAGGACTTACATAAAGAGGTACTTCAGAGCAGCTTAACTCCATTGTCACGGCATCTACAAACAGAATAAACCAGAGGAATTATTACACACCCATCAGGAGGCATTGATATCATTATACGTGATTCATGTCTGCAAACTAGGTCAACATCTTCCAGAATCAGCGGGGGAAAAAAGGATATTAAGCTTATCAGCTATCCAGTTACCCCAAATCTCCCCAGAATGAGAAAACACTAGAGTAATGATGCCTATGTAAGGCTAGAGGAGGGGTGGCTGGTATTAGTTAACATGCTGCATGCATTTCAGGCAATAGAAACAGAAAACAAAACAGGTCAGGCTGAGTCCAGCTGCTGAGACACTCCTAGCTGCAGCAAATTAAGTAATAAGGAATTCATTTATCTCTAGAAGCAAAAAAACTGAATTTGACCTGCGTTGTAGCAACTTTTACTCCACACCAATATCCCAAGTGTCTGGTGCCGATTTTTTTTTCAGCAACTTCACAGAAGGTATCCCCAAGGCAGGCTGCCTTAACTACCATAAACAGCAAACTACTGAGACAAGTCATCACCAAAACTAATACAAAGACAGTCATCATAGCAATTCTGATTTCTATAATTATATTTCAGAATCACTACACCCTCAAAACTCATAGTCTGAAAGTAGTATTCCTTCAAAAAAAGAAAAGCATAACAGAAGCAACTCGACATCTTTACAGCAGCAAGGTGGGCTCAGCAACTATGCACAAGCCTTCTTCAACTTACTGAAACAGGCTATAAAAAAGAGTCTGTTTTAAGAGAAGGCTGTCTCAGCTCAGATGTGGCCTTATTTTTACAGCTGAATAGTTTACAAGAACAACACGGTTGTGCAGCTCATTGCATGTTAATGCATAGGTACATCCTTGTATGAGTCAGATAGAATTTGAGAAGTTCCCTGCCTACAAATGAGGAAATTAAATGCGTGGCTTCAACTGAAACCAAAAATGACCCGCCCACCATCCTGGCATATACTCCTTTAAAACCACAAATTTGTTAATCCTCATCTCCTAGAGCCCATCAATTCAAGTACACTCACAAGTTGACACATTCTTGCAAATTCTAAAACAAGGCAAAATCCTTTCCAAAATCACTGGTTGCAAAGGTTCAGCCAAAAAAATCCAAATCTCTTGTAATTGTAAGAAAAAGGTATCAAGGCACACACTAATCCAGCGAGCCTAGCCAGCAGCGAGAAAGAGGGGTTTCTTATTTTCTTTGTAGGAAGGAGGTGTCCTCCAGCTGACTCCAGGGCATCTCACTTAAGACAGACAAAGATCTGCCGTTTGTAGCAAAAGCATCCTGAACCCAACCTGAAGAGCAGCAGCATGCGAAGCACAGCCCCTGTTGGTACAGAAGAAAACAGAGTTACAGGAGAAGTTAAGAAACAATAACATTAACTCCACAAGGCGTAGTTTAAGGTAGAGCCTTTAACAAGAGTTAACTTAGAGAACAGATGACGCATATTAATATCTATCCCAGACCTCACAATGACTGCTGCTCCTCTAAGTGGGCACCACTTTATGGTTGGCTGAAATGAGCAACACGGCAGTCAGCCATCTGACACCACTGCTCTATTCCAACGCATAAAACCCCTTCACCTACAATGGTTCTCACTCTTTAAAGGAACACAACCAAACTAAATTACACCACCTCCACTGCAAGAAAATATAAGCACATTCAAATCCCTATGCCACGCCAAGAGAGTGAGAACTTCCCTTGGTTACTTTTGTCAAATGAGTATCATGACCTCCAAAGCCTCAAGAAATGTATCTCAACATCTTCCTCTTCTGCAAGGATGAGAAAGGCACGTATCCAGTCTAGTCTACCTATTCTACAGAAAGTGTGAGCAAGAAAACATAATTCAGCTCTTCCTTTGAAGGATAAAAACTGCATCACCAGTACAACAAACTTCTTTCGTATTGACAAATAAAACTCACTGGAGAGGTGGTGCTGTCCTGCTTCTGTTCCCTTCACCCTTTGCTTGTGTCACACTGTGGATGCCCTGGGAGCCTGAGCAATCAGAAATAGTAAGTACATAGCTCAGCGTGAATCTTGACTAGATAAATAACCTGAAGATTTAGCTCATCAGAACCAATCAATGTTTTTCATACAGCACTGACTAGAACCATGCTGAAAGACTATCAATACTTTCCCCATGTACTCTCCTGACAAACCAGCTTATAATGGTGTTTCCTGGATACAAAAGGGTACCTAATGGTACTCGTTGCTTTCTGCAGAACAATCAATAAATGTCAACACACAGCACCAAGCAGCTTCTTTTGCTTTTCTCATACTCTGAATTCAGAGTCCTGGTTGTTTAGAAAAAAATTTAAAATTAATGGCTCACATCTTTCCTCTTAAGTCTGGCGGTTACAGTAACTCAGCCTGGCTCCTGGAAGTGGCTGGGAGAGGCAGGAAGAAGAGGATGCACGTAGGGAGGAAATACTCAGCTCTAGCTACAGTGCAGTGCTTGTGCAACCTCCATTTCAGATCGAGGACTGAAAGAGACACCATCACATGCAGCTTACTACTCACCACTCACCTCCTCTGCACAGCAAAGAACTGCCCAGGTCCACAAAAAGCAGGGCCCCCAGTGCACACAAGGTACCGCATAGACAAATCCTCTCCCTCCAGTGCTACTCCACACAGAAAGGGGAGGGTCGAGCGCTCAACATCGTGAATGCACATAATTTCACAGAGCAACACCTGATCCCTTTCTCTGACATCTGTGCCTCTGACACAGAAACCAGCACAACAGGCATCTAACAGACAAACAGGTCTGGTTTCAGGCACTGCCCGCATTGCCAATGGCAGCAGTAGTAAAATTCATCTATACACACAAAAAAACCCGTTTTCAGCATCCAGTTTAGCAGTTAAATTTATTGGAATCATATACTGTGACGTGGTGCAAACTGGAAAGACTTGCAGCAGAGGTTTCAGTCAGGCAGAGGTAAATATACAAAAATGAGCAAAAAATCTTGACCATCATTTCATTTAAGTAAACATATTTTAATCTACAATATCCCCTTAAACCTAGTGACAAACGCTATTGCCAGTGCTTAACCAGCTCAAGCTAGTAAGAGGAACAGCAACATGCAACTTAGGTGTTACCAAAGATGCAAGACATTCCAATGCCTAAATGGAATATACAATTCCATATTCTTCACCCAGTATTTTATTTACTGGTTTCAATTATGGGACTGTCATATATTCAAATTTTTTCAATATCACAAATTTTAGCATTTTACAGCATGGGTTTCCCGGTTATTAGAATATGTTAGAAGGACCACAATAAGAAAATAAACCAATGGAAAATAAAAACATCCATTATTGACTTAATTGCCTTTAAAGACATCAGTTATCAAAGATTTTTATTCTGTACACACCAAAGAAATTAGGTAAGGGGAAGTATTATTTAAGTCTCAGCAGAAAGGCATTTCTTCCAGTTGACAAGGTGACCCTCCAGCCAACACTGTGACTACTGCTAGCTGCACCTAGCACCTACTGTCTATCATCAGCATTTTCCTAAACACAGAAGGACAGTTCCTGATCGTACAGCAATCCAGCTCACAACCGGCAACTTGACTCTCTCCTTTTCCCTGTAAATAAAGCATATCACTGTGGGAGAAAGAGACACAGAACGTGAAGACAGGACTCTGGCTTTGATGCTGCCCTGTGATCCAGCAGTCACTTGTATGAACTTCACTGAACTCCGTGCTCTATGGCTGCTCCAGTGAGCCTCCATGCCTCACTATGCCGCACCAGACCACTGTTCGTGCAGCAAACTGTGCCTTAAAGACAGGTGCAAAGTGTGAGCAGTGGTATAAAAGAAGAACTTCATACTCCCATGTATCAATTCAAAGGTAAGAACATGAGGGTTTTGCTCACATTCTGTTTGCTACATTCTCCTTTCAGACCACATCTCTGTGCCACAGACCTGTTTCATAAACTGTAAAGCAACTGTCAAAAATATCATTTAATGTAAATAAAGCCTCGATGATGCTTCACAGGTGTCTTGAAATTCAATTCTACCTTTCTAATTACATTTCTTTTTGGTGATGGTCACATTGAAACTTGTGTCTATAGAACACTGAGAATTAGTCTTACTACCACTATATCAAGACAGGCACATTAAATCTCTGCTTGTGATCAACCAAAACAACAGGAAAGCAAGGGTATGTCCCACCCAGAAGCCACTGAAAGGTAGGCAGGAATCCCTAGAGCATCATTTGCAACACTTTAAAATCCAACATATTTGTCTTAGCAAAATTTCTTGTAAAAGTCTAGCAGCACATGCAGATCAAGAGGTCTTCTACTGAGCTCTCTTCTGCTTGTTGACTGTGTAACACTAACCATTACCACCATTTTATTATTTTTGGCCATGCAAATACTCTGCTTATATTTCTCTGATCTTAATACCCTTCAAAACCAGTGAGATTTCAGTATGATTCTCACAGACAAGCCAGTGTCCATTAGCAACACAGCTCCCTTTATAAAAGCAGAGCAACTGAACTAAACTGTGTTGCTGCATTTATAGATTCCATCTGAGTAACATTGTGTCAGTACACCAAAGACTCGCTCACAGCTTCCCCAGCACCAGGAATCACAGTGCACAACCACAAGGTCAAACGTGGTACAGAACATTCTTTTAACTGCAGATCCTTTTTCTAGACCTGACTAAAAGACCCTGAACAAAATAAATGAAAAGGGAAAAACTAGCAAGCTGACTATACATGCATAATAAATACTACATTCCCAAATTCAGAGATTAAACTTTGCAGCCAAGGTTTTTGACATGATCTTTCATTTTTTCCACTAGGGTCTCCTGAGCATCTAGAGCAGGGGGGACAGGGATGGGACAAAGCAGAACCCTCAGCTCGTGGCTTCACAAGCACATTCTAACAGTATTCAAACTGAGAGGTGAAATAAACTTTCGCCTACCACATTTATCACGAAGCAGTTTGCACTAGTGTTGATTACTTCACCAGACATTCGCTGCTCTTGAAGCAAGCAAACAGCTTGCCACTAAAGTTAACCACCTTTTAAACTATCACTCTTTTCAACAATCTGAGATTAAAAGAAACTTAAATCTTATTCCTAAAAATATCACCCCATTCAGGGCCATTGAAATATCAAAATATATCCAAATTAATTTGTTAAAGGCACAGCCATTTTGTCATCCTTAGAAGGGAATTTAAGAGTCTACAAAAAAAAAAGGATCACACTTCTTAGCCTTTTAAAAATAGCCCTGGGTTTTAAAACACAGAAAAAATTCTAGGAAAAAATGCCTCTTCTGACAGAAGCCTGCTCTTGAGGCTGGCAAGATACATTCTTTATGTATTCCTGTATTAACATTCTTAACATAGCATTTTCATTTCAACTAAAAATAAAATGCGCTTCTAGAGTCTAGAAACCTTAAAAATGTGAAATGTGGGTTATACCTTACTGAAAAACAAAAATAAAACTAAATGTATTACTACAGTTACTGAAACAAAATATGATTGATAACATTGTGGAACACCTGTCTTACCTCACTTACTCCTTTTAACACCCATTTTGACAGACAGCAGCTTTCTAATTGTGAAATTTTTAGTGGTTTCTAGCATTTACTACTCCCCAGTTTGGGCACTGTGAAGCCATGGGACCAGAGCAACAGCAAACTCTAAAGAGTTCACACAGCATACTTGTAGTGTTTACTGACAAGGTAGCAAAGAAATGGACCAGAAACTTTTGGTTCTACAGATGCATTCAAATGCAGGCACCAGTGCTATCTGTGACACTTCATCATCCCCCAGGTTTGGACATCCACCAAACTGCTATAACTAACAAAGCAAGGGGATATTCTGTGTGTTTAATGACACTTTTGTAACTGGTATTCCACCTTCATGGACAGTTCAATTTTTATTTATGTGGAAAAATCTCTCTTAGTAAAATGCCCCCTGAAATCCTATTTCCACAATACAGAGCAAATTACTTCTGTAAAAAAAAAATTTTGTTAGGTTTTCAGTCACATCTGTGTACCTTATAAGATTTATGAGAAGAGCTACGCTCATTTTTGTATAGGATCAGATACAGAAGCAGGAGTTAAGTCCATAAAAACGAAGAAGGATTTTAGAGCCCGGTACATCTCTAAGCTGTGCACAGCAGTGCCCCAACAAAACACTACCAAGAACTGCTTTGAAAGTTGTTTCTCGGAATTTTACCATCAGAAAAGCTTTCATTTCCTTTACATTTTTGGCTATTAAAAAAGTGAAGGATAACTAAGTTAAAAACTTCTTTTGCTCTGGATGAGAAAGACAAGCACCTTTATGATCAAGACCAAATACCTCATTCACACTGGGGCAAGAACCGGAGGGGGCGGGGAGGGGGGGGGGAAGAAAGAGTAGCTTTTCTGGCAAAATAATGATTTTTTTTTTTTAACGGACAAACAGCAAAATATATTTAAAAACAACAACGACAAAACCACAACAAAGCCCTACTCAAATCCCTCTCCGCCTTTTGGGGCTTTGGAAGGCGAATGACAGCACGCAAAGGCTTTGCCCGGACACCCGCCCGGGGGCACCGCGCACGGCGGAACATCGCCGCAGCTCCTCGGAGCTCGACGTCGCGCCCCGGCGAAGGGTCAGGACAATCCATCGCTCCCCGCCCAGCGCAGCAGCCTCGGCGCCAACGCCCGAGAGCCCGCGGGCCGGGACTGCGGGGCAGCAGCCTTACCTACGCGTAGCGTCCCGGGCCAGGCGCCGCCGCCGCTGGGCAGGGAGGGAGGGACGGAGGTGGTGCTGCCGAGCCGCCCGCGGGAGCGCTGCGGGATGCGGCCGGCCCCGCGGACGCACCGCCCCCGCCCCGGCAGCCCGCGGGAAGAGGGAACAAAGGTGCTTTGTTACAGCCCCGGGCGCTAGGAGGCTCCTGGGGAGCAGACCCCGAGGCACTCGCCCCAGCTCCCCGCCAGCAGCTCGAAGGGACAGGGAAGGGGCGGCGAGCGCCGCGCGGGTACTCGTGCGCGGCCCCGACGCCCTCGGCGCCTTCGGGAGGGGAGCGCTGCCCTCTCCTGGCGGAGCACGAGATGCGCGCCCGCGGTGGGGCCAGGCCGGGGCAGGCCCGCGTTCCCGCACAGTAGCGGGAGCGCTCCGCCCCGCTCCGCTCCGCT
>VYZQ01035162.1:142271-236643 GCA_013400655.1 Mystacornis crossleyi | reverse complement strand
ATGGGCTGGCAGAAACCGTGGTCTGGCACGGAGATGCCCTTCTCGCCGTGGTACTGCTGTGCCGTCGCACCCGCGGGGGTCCCCAGCAGGGCGGCCAGCAGCGCAGCCAGCCCCAGAAAGGGGCAGCCGGCGGCGGCCGCTCCGCCGTACTCTCCTCCAGCCCGCATCGCCGGGGCGGCCGGGAGCCCGGGGAGCCTCGGGGAGTCTTTCAGAGCCGGCCGGCGCGACGCCCCAGGGGCATCAGCGACCAGAGGGCGGCGGCGGGGCCCCTTCGGTGGGGCAGGAGCGCGGCGACGGGAGGAACGCGGCTCCGCGCCAGACCTCCACGACTTTCTTCCTCGGATCCGACGCGGCGGCGCTCACGGCGCGGTGGCAGCGCTTCTCTCGGCGAAAGTTTCCGGAGGTGCTCTCCCCGGAGAAGGCGGCGGCGGCGGCAGCGAAACAGGAGACGCGTGCGTAGCCCGGCTGCGGCTCTGGCCAGCTCCGCGCAGGGTCCCGCGGCGGCGGCGAGGCGGAGGCGCTGCTCCCTGCACGACTGCACGGCCCCGGGGATTTAGGTTACGGCTAAACGGATTATTATCGCACCCGGCTGAGCCGTGTATTTTATTCCGGGGCTTAAATAACTTTCAAAATCCAATTACTGCGTGATCTTCCCCGCGGCTTGGCTGGGCTCCGCTCCCGACGGACACCACTGCGGGCTGTGCGTCCGGGGAAGCCGTGCGCCTCCCGCCTCGGCTCGGCTCGTTTCGCTCAGCTCAGCTCAGCTCAGCTCAGCTCAGCTCAGCTCAGCTCAGCTCAGCTCAGCTCAGCCCGCGGCCCCGCCGGCACCACCCGCTCCGCGGCTCCCAGCCCGCGGCCGCGCCGGCACACAAAAAAGGCGCAGCTCCGCGCGGGCCCCGCCCCCGCCGCCGGCCCCATTCACAAACCGCGCCGGGGGCGGGGCCTCGCAGTGCCCGCCCACCAATCCGCGCGCAGGGGGCGGGGCTGTGCTGGGGGAGGGGAGGGGGAGGAGCTCGCGCCAGGGTGAAAAAAGTTGGGAACAACTTTTTCCCATCCCCACCGGGCCGGGCCGGGCGGAGCCGCCCGCGGCCCCCACCCTCCGCGCTGCCCGGCACAGCCGGGAAGGCGGAGGGGGGGGGCCCAGGCAGCTCTCTCAGGGTGGCCCGAGCAAACTAAAATTAACTGGCTGCTTTCTGAGCAGGCTTTGAAAATGAGAACAGCTGCTTGTGCCCGGAGTTATTAAAAAGGAAGGAAAAAAAAAACTAGAGCAAGGGGAAAAAACCCACCAAACCCAGCACCCGGGTGCATTTGCACGGATCCTATTGCGTAGTTGGGATGTTCGTGTCTGTGCACCGTCGCCTCCCCAGCGTGGGGGGTTTGATTTGTTATCGCGGCATGACCATTGCTTTTTGCTGGCAGAATAAACGCTTTATTCATGCAGATCTAAGCCCTAGCTGGGGGAAGACAGTCCAGTGTCTAGTGTTACCTAAGCAAAGAGGAGAAATTCTAAATCCCCATTTACGCTACTGTGATTCATTAAGAGACTCAATTAAACAGTGAAAAACCAGGATTTCCTCTGTGAAAGCACCCTGCCTGCAGGAGAGAAAATGGCCTAGGAAGGGAGAGGGCTCTTAGTGGCCTGCTAGGCCGAGCAGAGCTAGAACTAGACACCAACATACACTGGCTAAGGATGGGAATGTGGGGTTTGCAGCATAGCTGTTTTGAGGTGCACTGCCAAAACACAGGGAGCTGGGACCATTCAGCCAATGTGCAGGCAGAGCATGTCTTCGGCAGCACAGAAGGGCTGTGCTTGACAAAAGCCCGGCAACAAGGCCTGCTTCTGCTTCTGCTTCACTGGCCCATGAGAGCTTGTGCTCAAAGACAGGTTCGAGCCAAGCATTTTTCAACTTACTCCATCCTTCCCTGTGAGGACAGAGGGCCCCCTGAACTACTCAAATTCTTACTTTTACTCCTTTGCTCAGGATTGTGCTTCTATTATCAGCTAAGCAAAGACACCAATCCGTACCATCCTCCAGGGCAGTTAAAGAGAGCAGAGTTTGGCTCAGGGAGCTCCAACAGCAATTGTTGGACAAATATTTTCCATATCCTCTACTGCTCATGAACAATGTGTCCTCATGCCAATAAGACCATGGTGCTGCAGCTTTTGTTACATTTCTTAAGAGAAGCTGACAGTTATAAACAGGCTTGCTAAAATAAATTTACTCCTTAATGGAGATGCTTTTAAAAATAATACTGTGCGTGTAAAACAACACATATGGGAATGAGTAGCTAGTCAAGGCTGCAACAGTTCCTTCTGCAAAAGAAACGTCTTTTCTACTTTCTCAGTTATAGCTGTTTGAGAGTGTCTTAGAGGAACTTCAGTTTTTCAGTTTTTTAAGCCTTGTTATCTAAATTCCTTGCTTTTCTACACCTAGTGACTAAACAGGTTTTTGTGATACTCTTCAACTAAATAACCACCCAAGGGACAAATTTACATGAATTTCTCTACTCTGTTGTTTGGTTTTTGGACATTAGTAGCTTTCAATAAAATTATTCTTTCCACAGTTTTGTTTGGTTTTTTGGGGGGGTTGTTTTTCTGTTGTTTGTTTGTTTTGTGGTTTTGGTTGGGTTTGGGTTGGGGGTTTTTTTGTTTGTTTGGTTTGGGGTTTTTTTGTTTTTTGGTGGTTTTTTTGGTGTGTTTTGTGTGTGTGTGTGTGTGTGTATGTGTGTGTGTGTGTGTGTTTGTTTGGGTTTTTTTTGTTTGGCTTGACTTGGTTTGTTTGGGGGGGAGGTTGGGTTTCCTCCCTCCTCCCTCTGCGCCCCCAATCTGTAATAATCACCTTAAAGCCTCTCTTTTTCACTTTGGCTTATATGACTGTCTTCATCTGCAAAGCACTTTGTGATATTCACTACGAAAAACATTGGATGATATGAGATGTTTCACTGGCAGGCAATGACAATGCAGAGAAAGTAAAGCAACCTCAAACTTTCTGGCCAATGCATTGCTCATTCTGATTTCTGTATGTAAAGAAACAAATTCAGAGCTAATAAAATTGTACTGCAAGAAACTACCTTTCAGCAATGGGGACACAGTGACAGAAACTATTCAGAGTAAGGTATGTCAAATCAAGTGGCAAGGCTTTAACTGGATATTTATTTACAAGATCAGTGGCTCCCCCAGTTTTCTACTGGTCCCATTTGTTAGAGTCATTCATCCGAAGCATGGTATGAACCAAAAAGATGACTGGGATCTCTGATACATGCTATAAAATTATCCTTTACACTTATGAAATAACGTAGAGTCAAAGTGAAGCAAAAGGGGGGAAAAAAAGTTAAAAGGTCAGCAGAAAGGAAGGATTATGTCCTAGATTATTTCTTAGGGAGAGAGGAGAGTAAGTCTGTCACATGGAATGATGCTGCTAGGTCATCCCAGATGGCAGGAGTGTGCAACAGGATTTACTACGATGGATGAAGAAAGTCTCTTGGGCATGATACCAAATTCCAAGATCTTTTTTCTATTTAGACGCACAGGGAGATTGGAAACAATCACTGAGAGAGGCAGTGGCAGCCTCAAAATGGCACACTGGTGTAAGAAAATCCCGGACTCCTAAGTCAGTCTAAGACATCCTGGCAGCTTTCAGGGGACAATTTGGAGAAGGAAAAGAAAAAAGAAAAAAAAAAAAAAAAAGCAGCAGCAAAATTCATGATTCGAGAACACAAGTTACTCCAAAGTATCCAGAACCTCTGTAAGTACCATCAGCTCCAGTTCAAACGGCAGCCTGCAAAATTACTTAAATTTCCTCAGAACAGGAGGGATCCTCATCAGCACAGTAAGCACAGCAGCCACTGTCAGCCAGGTTATCAGTCACCCGGAACAAACGCACTGCACAAGACTTCGCAGCATCCGACAAGTTGTCTGTTGCAACCACAGAGCAGTTCAAAAGGTTTTCTCTAAAAATCTCCTAACTACTAATGTTTTAAGTACACTTGGTCTGCCAGCAGTAAGCCTTCAGAAGCAAAGTCCTGGCAAGTCCTAGATTCCAGAATAAATTTACAGTCTCAGGTGTTGATACCAACTCTGGAGCTGTCTGACTGGACTACTGTGCATAGGGAGGAATTGTTAGGAATAAACAATTATCTGTCTTTTTACTCACTTAAAAATAAATCCAGTTCAGCTTCCAAGCTTAGTCTAAGTGAGGAGTGGCATCCCTACATGATGTCTTTTCCTGCTGTTTTAAAGCCTCCTTAGATGGTGCAAATACAATTTTCCTTGTTTCCTATCCCATCTGATAGAAAACTCTTCCCATGGGGGGAGGGAAATCAAAACAAAACACCCCCTCCCTGCCCCACCACTTATTTTGAGTGCCTGAGGGAGAACATTTTCAGATTACCTGCGCAAGGCTTTCAGTCCTCCTTGCCCTCAGAAGAACAAAGGCCATTCCTTCCCCCTTCTCCTTTCCACCCACAGAAACTTGCTGGACCTCACCTTCCTTGACACATCCTGCTAACCAGCACAGCCAAAGTCCCGGTGCCACCCCCTGAGCTGTGAGATTTGTCCCAGTGAGTTTTAGTAAATAACTTTTCTGACACTTTCAACCTCGACATTTTGAAGCATGCTTACATACAGCCTTACATGATCAGACAGGCTATTGAGCTAAGAACATCAAAATTTGCACTCCCTAAAGCTTAGTGGAGAAATGCCAGGAGCCTGGGGGGAAATTATGCATTTGCCTATTTTACATAATTATTTGCATAATTAGAAATAAAATAAGTTTATAGTGTTATATCTGCTTGCATTTCTATCAGTCTGATAGATTAGTCTAAATTACGTCTTGTTGGAGCTCATCAAAGAAATCCAGTCTTTCTGCGGTGAAGCGGGAGAGCCTCGTATTTCATGGGCAGGGAGTGGGAAAAGCAAGTCCCTGCCCCCCACCACGGACCCTTAATTTGAAATTAGGTGGAAGACATAAGAAACTGATTGAAAAGAGCATATGGGGAGGGCACAGGTGACAAAAGGAAGGCGATACTGCTGGAGGGGATGTGGCTTCCCACAGCAGGAAAGGTAAAAGCTCTTTGCATCATGGATTTATAAAATAATTATTAGTTTATGAAGTAGTATCCCAAAGGATACAGGGAAATAGCACTGTCCTCCGCATTTATGGTCAAACTGGGGGAAACTTTAGAAAGCATTCACAAGGATGAGCTATCAGGCTGATGATTGTCTTTATCTCTAAGATCCATGAATAAGAAAACAAAACCTGATCTGCTCATCCCCCACTCAGCAGTTCATTGAGGACATCAGTTACATTTTAACCCTTGCATGATACTTTGAAATCCCCTGTTTCTATAAAGTGAATTTAATCACCTTTCTCAGAGTTTTAGGGCTGCAGAGAGCCTTCGGCATAGAACACAGGAATTCCTCCCTACCTCAGTTTCTTTGGCTAAGTACCTTTTTAACGAGACAAATTCTCTACTGGCAGCAGTATTATCAGCCAGGCCCTGTCACCATTATGTCTGGGTACAATATACTGCAGTATGAAGAAGAGAAATTCCAGAAAGAGTTGGAAAAGATGACATTTGTGTCTGCAGTCCTCTTTCCATCAGTGAGGAAGATCCTGTTTTGAGAATCTGGATGTAGCACAGGCACATGCAAACTTGCTTTCTGATCCTTTAAACCTTAAAAGGTGCTTCTGACCAAGTATGGCAGCTGGACACTTTCTGGACTGCTGTAGCTGATTTTGGCAGATTCCATATACACCGGGGTATGTGATATATCAGCCTGGACAGCACCAGGAGAAGAACTGCTTGGGATGGACCTGCTCCAGGCTCCCTGGGCTGGCCACTTTCTCTTGGTTTCTGCAGGAGTGGCAGTCTCATGAATGCTCCAGCTTATCCTGAGCTTCTCCCAGTGTCTGTGAAAATGACTCACAGATATGCAAAGGTCTCTAGCAGAATCACTCCTTGCTTTATAATTCTAAAACTATTAGAGATCAAAACAAAAGTAAATATAGCCTTACCTGCTTGCTCTCATAGCTATGCAGTGTTTTTCAGGAAGCTGACTAGTGTCGTTGTGGTTGAAGCTCCCCTTCCCAGAACTGTATTCCCTTAGACCTCTTGTCCATACCATGGGTCCGTGACCTAATCTGGACTATCTATCAGACATCCCTTTTCCTCCAAAACCCAGTGATTTTGTTCCTTCTGTATGATTCCCCCTTCTATACCCCCCCTCCCTTCAGTTTCTGAGGCCAAAGACAATTGCTAACACCTGATCTCTAGGTCCTTCCTGAAGGTGCTGCACAATTACAAAACCCTGCAGAAAAGTCTGCAGAAAAGCGGAAAAAATACTGGTTCTCCTTCCTTGGGCCAGCCAATTGCAGCTGTCCTATTTGTCAGCTGCCATTACGGCAACCAGTCTCTTACCAGGGAGCATTTCTGCATGCAGCTCTGGCAATGTAAGGCTGCTACAACTGAGGCATGTAAAACTTTAATGAAAACCAGCCAAGTTTATCAAGTTTGTGCATAAATTTCCCAGCTCACTGCAGATGGTGCCACAATAGTTCTGAAAACTAGCCCCAGGGCTGGTGTGGACATAGTGACTGGTTGCTCTGATCACTGTCCTGTTGACGCCCTTTGGTTGTGAGGGGTGCTGCAATGGTCAGATGCACTGTGATACGCCCTTTGTCGTTTATGCCCAACCTTGGTTTAGTTTTGTCTTTCTATAGATTCATCTATTTGAGGGTACATTTTAAATCTTCTTTAATGCAAAGACTGAAGGCTTGCACTTGTCCTGAGTTTTCACTTGTTTCAATGGAAACAGCAGGATACTCATCAAAGCCACAATCTCTGTTTATGTAGGAAGAAGACCTGGATTTAGCCCAAAATAAGAGATGGGAAAGACTCATTATATCTTCTAGGTCCTGCTATTACATATGATAGTGGTATAATTAATCTCATTTTAAATGCCTAGAATAATGGGACTCTTGTCATCTCTCTTGGGACGTGGTTCTACCATCTAACAATCATACAGGCAGGAAGCCACTGCCTGATGTTCAAAAAAATAGTTTATCTTTGCTTGGTGAAGACTCACTAAAGATGAGCGCAGCCTCCAGAAACATGTTGTTTCCAAAGCTTAGAAAACAAGGGAAGAAGAGCTGTTACTCAATACAGAATCTGCCAGATGTCTAATGAGGTTAAGGAATTCCTAAGCCTCTGTTTACAAAATCCTGTCTCCTCCCATGAATGCTTAAATTACCAATCACTGCTACCATCCTATGTTTAGGGTGAGATTTCCTTAACCAACTCCACTTTCAAAATTGGATTGGAAAGAGAAACAAACGTTTTAATTACTTTTCCCTCTTCTTAATGGGCTTGCACAAATTAACCCCTGTTCTCCACAGTTACATTTAAACTGTTACAAAGAATTATTTTTTCCTTTGGTCCCAGTCATGCCTTGGAGACCTGCTTGCCATGGTGGTTCTCTGCTTCGAGGACACTTGAGGGTTTGCTGTGCTGGGCTACTGCCTGCTGCATCCCTGCAAACCCTGGAGGTGGATGATGCTGCCGTGTGGAGAATTTCCCTTTCCACAAGGGCCCCCAGGCTGCAGTGACCAAATAGCGTTTCAATGTAGCAATGCTGTTTAAGGGAAAGGGACAGAGGTCTAACACCAATGCTTACAGACAGCTCTCCTGAGAAACTGGGATCCTGAGGTTTGTGGACCAGCATCACATCTCTCCTTTGCCCTTTTTTTAATCACTTGCTTTTAAACTATTATTTCTACCTTGGTGTCAGCCTGTACTGACCGCACTCTCTTCGAGCTGGGACCACTGGTACTGTGACTGGCACTGGAGATATTCAGCTGATTTCCTTCCATGAAGTAAGGGGAACCAGAAAGCAGCATTTCAAATAAGTTCGCTCCTCATGGAGTCTCTGCAGGGAATGAGGGCCCATTTTCTTAATTACATGTTCATTAGTATGTTTAGTGCTCTCCTCCCTCTCTTCCCCGAGCCCTGCCACCTGGGAGTTCCTACTATGTTACTGGAAAGCCACAGAGGTTTATTTAAATACCACATAGTCAGATTGGAATGAAAAGCTATGAAGCTTCCCCTCTTTAATACTTTTTGAAATTATTTATGGGCCATGCTTCTTGCCTACGTAGAAGGTGCCTTCTGAGATTCCTGCAAGTCAATGCAGAAATAGCTGTTTGAATTGAGCAGTAATTAGAAGCAGATGGAGCAAAGCAAAGCATCACAGAAATCCCATTCTGCTAAAGAAACACTGCTGTCTGAAATAGATTTCCGCTGCATGTAACATTTTCTCATATGGGCTAGAAAGAAATAACATCATATGTCTGGTTTGCACCTACCAAAGCTGGGAAATTCAAAGTAACATCTGCAATTCTGCTCTGAATTCAGTCTCAATCTGCGTGCCGTTTGCAGCCCCTACATTTGCCCGTACCACAGTTAAATTTTTTTTTTTCTTTGCTAGACCTTGGAACAATGGCCATTCAGTTACTTTTTGTGAATGTGTGCATATTTGTTTTGGGGTTTTTTCTCAGTCTTTGATGGATTTTGGTGGTTGTTTTGTTGTTTGGGTTTTTTGTTTTATTTTGTTTGTTTTTAAAGGATTTAAAATTCTAGGAAAATATTTGTGACTTAAAACACATTGCAGTATTTAGTAATCCACAGACTCAGTCTGGGGAAGGTACTCAGAGCCCTAAAATACTAATTTGCTCCCAAATTCTTATGTACTTGATGTAGTGTGTTGTTTCAGTCCTGACTTTTAAAAATAACACGTCCTGCTCTCATTGCTCCCACAGATCATCCCCTTAAGTTTAGAGACAACTGAAAACTCACAGCATCGCAAAGACAGCTATACAGCTCTCAAGCTCAAATTTTAACTCTGTTTGTCATTTGCTTTCCTTACATGAGTGCAGCTGGATGCAGTTTGCTGAGAGGCTTTTGTTGAACCACGTTGTTGGGCTGAGCTGATTTTCTCTCAGTGATTGTAACTTATTGACCTGATAGAAAACCATAAAGTCGTATTTTGGTCAGCTGCTACACGTGTCCAGTAACGCCATGATTTTAATGGTGGACTTGTTCATAATTACACTGAAATTTTCAATAGGCAGGGATCCATACTACAAGGTAAGGGAGCCTTCACGATCCATTTTAGAAAGCAACAGTTTTAAAATTGCAAAGATACACACTCACTAAAAACATTAATCCTGTAGCACTCCAACGTGTTCTAAACTTGTGCTACTCGAGAGTGTTTACAAACAGGCTTGAGGGTTTTGCCTGGAACACAAGTTACTCCTAGAAAAAAAAAATCGGATTTTGAAGGAAATTATAAAGATTAACAGGTTGCTGTTTCCTTTCTGATGTGAGCAGGCAGGCGTGCTCTGGTCCCAGCAAGGCCGCGGTGAGAGCCTGTCCCACAGTGCTGATCCCAAGAGCCTGTCCCACAGTGCTGACCCCGAGAGCCTGTCCCACAGTGCTGATCCTGAGAGCCTGTCCCACAGTGCTGATCCTGAGAGCCTGTCCCACAGTGCTGATCCCAAGAGCCTGTCCCACAGTGCTGATCCTGAGAGTCTGTCCTGCAGTGCTGATCCTGAGAGCCTGTCCCGCAGTGCTGATCCCGAGCTCCTGTCCCCCAGTGCTGATCCCAGGAGCCTGTCCCACAGTGTTGACCCCAAGAGTCTGTCCCCCAGTGCTGACCCCCAGAGCCTGTCCCACAGTGCTGATTCCAAGCTCCTGTCCCCCCAAGAGTCTGTCCCCCAGTTCTGACCCCCAGAGCCTGTCCCACACTGCTGATTCCAAGTTCCTGTCCCCCAGTGCTGCTCCCCACTGCACTCGGGGGAGTTGGGCACGTCGGGCAGGGGCTGGTCCCGCCTGTGGGGTGACAAGTGAGCGTCGCGGCCAGACCTGTGCTGTAGGAAGTGGTGCTGGGAACAGCAATAGGTGGCATCCCTCTGCTTGACCCTGCCTCCCAGCTCCGTGCTGCTGTAGGTGCAGGATTTTGCCTGGGGTGTGAAAACTGAAATTCCAGTTGCTGAGAGCTATTAAAGTGCAACTGCTGAAGCAGAAATGTTAATGCTGGTGTCTTTGCCAAACTCCTACTGGTTTATTTTCATAAAGGCTGTTGTTGGTGGGGGCGGAGGGGATAATGTAGGGAAACGAGGTCTAATATTAAAGTAATTACTTTCTGGGCAAAGCAAACAAGTCCTCCTGTAGCATCCTAGAAGCTGCCCGACATGGTATGTTGGGTGATGGTGCAGGAGTGCTAATCCTGGAAACTCTGTATGGACACTGATAGTATTTTTTTAAGGTTGCTGATCTGTGGGAATTTGTGAGGTGCTATAAATTGTTTTTACTTGACTTTGAATGAGGCAGCATCACACCAGTGGCTTCTGGTTCGGGAGACAGTAGGCTTTTAAAATGCCTCATTGTTATCATTGTTACTATCCAAGCGCAGTGTAATCCTTCGTGCTTTCCTAGGCACAGTAGTAAACGCATTTTCTGCCCAGCGAGATCTTATTCATGCAAGCTGTAGTTGAGAAGGATGATGGCTCATGAACCAGCCTGTGGAAAGATAGAGTGGTGACTGTCCCCAGACATCCCCTGCCCCGGCCCCAGATCGGTTCCTCCAGGGCAAGGACATCTGTGCTCAACTCAGAGCCGTTGTAGGACTGCTGTTGCGTGCCTCACTGTACTGGAGCAGTTCAGATTTGGCACCAGGTTACTTCCCTTCTTTGAGCTGCAAACTGAGGTGTTTCCTGGAACCACATTACTTTTGGCCCAGAGATCCCTGCATGAGGGGCAGCCACTTGCAGGAGAGCAGCAGGGCAGGGCAGGGCAGTGGGAGCTGCTGCAGCCATCTGATTTTCATCTGCTTCTGTGACTCAATACTCTCCCTGACCACAAGGGTCAGCTCTTTGTGAGTAAAGTCTATAGGCGTTGCTCCCTAGATATTATGTAGATACGGTGAGTTTGGGCTCTCCGAAGCGACCTGAGCAGCTGAATAGTAGCTACTCCAGACTCCAAATTTGCTAAACAGTTTTCCAGAGAAGCTCTGTTTTCCAATAATGTCTAGGGTAGGTGTGCTTAAAACATCAAAGATCTAAAAACTAGATTTGCTTCAAAAGCATATCTTAAAACTGGTCAGTTTTGTTGTTGTTTGTTTTTTTTAGCTAGACCAACTCTACCTTTAAGATGCTCTCAGATTCCGGGTGCCCACCACCAGGGGTGGGTGGCAAAGAGACCCAGGCCACTTCTCAGCTTCTTCAGAGGCACTTACCCACTCTAGGGAAGCTGCAACTGAAGCCAGGCAGCTGAGAGAGCCAGCACAAATGGTATTTTGCTAAATAATTCCCTAGGGTTTGAGGGCTTGTTTCCTAACATGGGCGGCTAAAAAAATCCAAGAACTGACATGAGTGTTGTATAAAAATTCATTATTGCTTTTGTTCATCTTCAGAAGTATTGATTTTAAAAGTACATATTTTTCACTACATTTTTATCAAAATCACTTTTGAAAAGAATTGCTTGTTGAAAGCCTTTTCAAGAAAATTCAGTTTACTGGTAGTATTTGAAGTCATCTGTTTTTCAAACATAATGAAAAAAATACAGTTGGGATAGGAGCTCATGTGGATGCATCTTGGTAGAAACCCCAAAATGTTTCAGAAAAATATTTGAAAGAAGTCTGTATGTGACAGTCTCTTCCTGTTCACTAGCATACAGCTAAAAGAAAAATCAGGTCAATTTTTAATGTAAAAATGCCCAAGAATTTGTCTCTATAAACAGAAACAAAACCAAAAGCTGAATAAACCCAAATTGTATAGCCAGGGAGCCCAAGCACCCCCTTGCCTAGAGTAGGAATTAGTGGCTTGCATAATCAAGCCTGGGGAGCTCATTTTGTCATGCTCAAAGGGCCGCAGTAGTGCAACAGTAGGGGTGGAGGGATCAGCAAGCACCAACAATGAATTCTCTTCATTTTTCCATTTTAAGGCTTGAGTAGAGGAAATGCAAAGCTCTTCTTTTTTGCTCTCTCCTTCCCCCCCTCACCCCCTTCCTTTTTTTAAGGGTAGATGAAAAGAATGAAGCAGTAAAGAAGCCAGGTTGACACCTGTATCTGTGACAGCTCAGGCAAGGAAAATAGTGGGAAAGGATCCACTGGCAGCAATTTGAAACTGTCCCCTTCCTGACTTGGAAGCTTTGACTGATGGTGCAGCTTTGTGCAGCCATATGGCCGAACATCTTGAAGGGCCGGCAAAGAGATGCTGGTGCCAGTGCTGGGAAGGGAAACCAAGTCATTATTGGAAACCAGATCTCGGAGAGAGGAGCCATTAATACAAAATTTTGCTTCATGCTTGACTGTTCTCTCTGTGCATGGGACCCAGCGTGGCACTACGGGAAGGCAAGGCCTTGCCTGGCTGCCAGGCACAGCTGTGCCGAGCCACGGTTAGAAGGAAAAGCTTCTTTCTCAGTGCTTAGGGCACAGTGTGGTCTCTTTACAGTGCAGCATTTCCCTCTTTGCACACACTCGTTGACACTCTCCCTCTTTTTATTTACCCAAACCCAAACTTGGCTTTGTTATAAGCTGCCACATTGGTTCTCCCAATACTGAAGTACCAGGAGGATAAGGTTTGCTCTTCCCAGGCTGCAACTGAGACCCAAGGAGAGCAGAGCTCCCTGACCAGGGCCCCTGGCAGCACTGGTGCCCATTAATGTAAACCAGTACCAGGGCCAGCAAGATAAGAGTTGTAATGACCACCGTGGGTTCCTGTTTCCCTTTTATTACCTGGTACATTACATTTGTTTCCTGCAGAGAAGAGTTTATGTGTGTGTGGCTGCATCAGTTGTGTTGGACTGAGCTCCCTACATGGTTATGTGGATGGACTCCAGGGACAGAGCTGCACTTCCCCTTAATAAGCTCCTCGCACCACATTAAAGATAAAAAGGGAAGGGAAATATTTATATTCTGACAAAGCAGCTCTTCCCTTCAGGCTCTTGTTTTATTTATTAGCTTGCTCTGTCCCTCTCTTGCAGTTTTTTCTCTCTGTTTCAGTGCCTGTGCTGTCTTTTTCTCCTTTATTCACTAATTTTGTCCCTGGGAGACAGTGACAGCGAAACTTAAGGATCAATGCCCAGGACATCAGATTCAAATTGTGTAATTCCCAGTTGATAACTACAACTCTCCCCCCATCTTTGTTTTTTAACACAAAATAATGATTTATGGTGCTTAAACAATTGAATACATTACATCTGGTTTACTCCAATTGCTTTAGATGAAACTGTAGAAATAGAGTGAGTTAGGTTTCTGATGGTTGTTGTTATTTGTTTGTTTTTCATACATTGCAACACAGATGCTGAATAGCCTCCCTTGTTTGTGTAGGCAGTGGAAACCACTAGCATTCTTGTCTGGAGAAGCCCTTACTGAGGCATGACACAGCTACAGAGAGACCTTTCTAACCTCATTCATCAAATGCTTCCTTTCCTCTGAGGCCTTATCCTGGGGGACCATTCATTTCCTTCAGCTAATATGCCATACGAAAGGAATCTTGGGTAGATTCCTGCATCTCAGTCTAGCTCTTAATTTGTACAAAGGTTCAAGAAGACAAGCAAAATGTGGTATTCTTTTCTTCTGCTTCTTTTGTTCCTTCTCATACATTACAAAAAGTCATGATCTAACTTCAATGCCATGAGACACCAATGTCCGTGTTATAATTATTTTTAGAGATATATGTTTTGTGATACAATCGATACACTCTTAGCCCTCTGCTAAGAGTGAGGCAGCAAAATTAAAGACTTGGTGCCCGTAAGCTTCATCTCTCTGACATTGTTATGTTTCTGCCTATTGTCACAGACAAAAATTGCAAATATTGCAAAATATCTGCAAAGCACAGCCTTTACACCACCAGATCAAGTGGTGTAAACTGCAAACTGCCGGTTGAATGAACTGTAGCTGGTTGGGGGAGCCGGCTGGTTTCTTACCGTTCACAGTACTGCCCTCCCAAAAAGCAACACAGCTCTGTTTCCAGACTGATCAGGAAGGTAAAAGAATTTGTTAATTGATTTTTCTCCCTCCCATATCAATTAATGGAGCCAATCTAGGGAGATGTGTGCTCTTCTTTCTTAGTTAATGAATCCTTTTCCTTTATCTTCACAAATAATGGCAATAAAGCAATTAGCAAAGGATTTACAGGGTGTGGAGTAGTGAGAGATTCCTCTGCCCCCTCTGCAGCTCAAGCTGTTCAGCAGTGCTGCAATTCAGGCTCTCTCTAAAGGGATTTGTGTCCCCCACCCTCTGCGGTGTGGCTGCTGAAAGCCCAGCCTCCTCAAGATGTGAAATCCCCAGCTCGCCTTCCCCTAAGGAAGAATTAACAGCTTCGGTGCCAGTCACTGGGACAATGGCACCAGCCCTCAAAGGCGACAGTCGCCGGCTGCTGGTGGCACTACTGTCTCCATAACCCCTAAGCCTGTGGCTCCCAGGGAAGGCGCAACGGGGCAGGGAACGCCGAGCAACCCCATCCCCTCAATTCTGCCAGAACAGCAGGTCCCGCTCCCTCCCTCCCCTGTCCTGGCCTTGTCCCACCACTCCAGGCCACACATAGGCTCTGCCTCTCCGATAGCCCTCAGTGAGTGGTTCAGTTCTCCCAGCCAGCAGAAGAGGAACCTGCCTAGGCTATAAACCCTGCAGGAGAGGAACATACAGGAGAAGTGAGCTGCTTCTCCTCTCCGTGATAGAGAGGTGTTGAATGGGTTTTGCCATTCTCCCCAGGTGTTAGGGCTCACTTGAACAGCTGCCTCCAAGCCCCCTGACATAGCTGCCTGGATGGTGCATGCCTTTTGTGGAAAAGACAGCAGCTGCACAGTGGGGTTGTGCTGGTGGAGAGAGCAGCATCTCCCTATGGGCTATTCGCACCCTGACAAGGCATCTGTCCCTGAGCACATCTGCTCAAGATAGCCTTTGTCAGCAACTCTCCGAGGCTGTTTCCTTCCCTTGGAGTGTGCAGCTGAGTCCTGGGCACCTTCGTCCAAGGCAGCAATGAAGACCATACTGGTTCCAGCCACAGAGAATAAGGGCACTACTGACAATTTATAATTTGAAATGTTCCTGTGTTGGGTGGTTAAACTAAGGCAAAGCTCAAGGATTTCAAGTATTTTTTTAGGCGTGATTGGGAATTGTCATTTGTTTTGTCATTTCTCCATGTGTTAAGGGTATTGTGACCTGCTTCTGCCCACTTACCCTCACATCCCTGTGCAGGACTTGGCATGGAGGGTATGAGAGTTGGCCCCGCAGCTGGTAGGACAGCACCCTTTACTGGTTTTGACAATTTAATTTAGTGGTTCTGAATTGTCATTTCTTATAATTTGTCTATAAATAGAATCATAGAATCCTTTAAGTTGGAAAAGACTTTTAAGATCCTTGAGTTCAACCATTACCCTGGCACTACCAAGTCCACTGCTAAACCATGTCTTGAAGCACCACATCTACATGTCTTTTAAATACCTCCAGGGCTAGTGACTCCACCACTTCCCTGGGCAGCCTGTTCCAATGCTTGATAACCCTGTCAGCAAAGAAATTTTTCCTGATATCCAACCTAAACTCTCTGGTGTAACTAATGTTATTAGTCAAAGAATAAGTTTGCTGATAAAATCTCATTTAAGAGAAGCTTTACAGAGTATTATTTTTTCCTGCTGCTTAAGACTATTACTGGCACGTAAGAATAAGCAACAGGTCCTGAAGTGCTGCAGCAAGAACCATCCATATATTCAACCTCCTCCTTTCTGCCCACAGTCCCCCTCTGCCTTCTCATTAGCAGTAGTGGTGAGTTGCTGGAAGGCCCATCTCCACTCTCCTTCTGAAGGCACAAAGGGCTGGAGATGAAAATCTCCCTCTTCTGTGCTCCTAGCTATGGAAAGTGGGAGCCCTTCTTGTTCCCTGAAAGACACAGTGGCCTCAAAAGGGCGAGCAGATCCCAACAGCCCTGTGTACAGTGGTCAGTGAAGCGATCCCTCCTGCACCAGAGCCCTGAGGGAACAAGCACTTGGCTCTGAGCACCACCACCACTTGCTGGCCCTCAAGCTTTCAAGAGAAAAAGAGAAAAAAGGTCCCATCCTAATGTGTGAATTATCTGCAGCCATACTGTCAGCCAGTGGCCTCTGGTAGGTCTTAGACTAGATGCTGAAATATGAAGCAACTGACTGCAAGAACGTAAAGAAATTGTCTTTTGGTGAAGGAATGTGTTCAGGCAGGATAGTGCCCTGCCATCCTTCAGCCAAGGTGATTTCCCTCAGTGAAAGGTGTGGCAGGGGTCGAAACATGTTTGGTTGCCCCTCAGCCTCCTGTAACCATCCCAGCCAGCCTGGTTACTCTGTGCTGCTGTTGTGTGTCCTGCAGGTTTTGTGAACTGCCCAAAATCTGTGAAAATGTTGGTAAGCTCTAGAAAGCGTATTCTGCTCTGGGCTGCTTCATCAGACTAGTTTCCTACCTCCCAACTTAGACTCCACAAGAATAATATTTTGATGTAATATATATGATTTTAACTACACAGCCACTAAATATTTCTGGCTAGGGTCAATCCTTCTGTCACTGTGGGGAAGTGTCTTGGGTTTTTTTTCTATTACCTTGCTTGCTTGCTTGCTCACTGTTGCTGTGCCTATCTCCATTTTCAAATGTAAACTTGCTATGCCACTATCAAGTGCCAGTAAAGAGATGTGGATGTTCTGTGTGACAGCGTGTATATAGCAGTTGCATATTTGTCCTTAAGGCAAGATGCAGTGTTTCATCCCGAGGGAAAGAAGGATGACCTTTAGTCTGTCTGGGTATTTTACAATGTGTCCTTCCTTTTCTGTTTCCTGTGAGGTTAAAGACCTGCTGGTGATGATTAAAAGTACTGCAGTTTCTTCTCTCTCTAAATAGTTTTTTGAGTTATTTCAGAAGCAAGAAAGAGGCTAGAAAGGTTTAGTTGCATCTTCCTTTTCACCCTGATGTCCACCAAAAATCAGATTCTGCTGCATTTTACTTTCTAACAAAAGTAAAACTTGGTAACCTTTTCTTTCTGTTCATATCCAGCAGCTGAACATCCCCTACCCCTCCCAAACAGATACCCAGAAAGATATTTTTTGCAGCCTTCATACCAAGCTAGCTTTCAAGGTGCCAGCATGGGATCTCTAGACTGAAGCTTCTGGCACTTCTGGGTCCACATATATTAGCATTGTAGCTGTTAGGACCCAAGTTTTAAAATGTATTCCTAATTATAGCAGAAATGGTGGCCAGAGTTCATATCAGATCTTTTTTCTTGGGCTCTTTTTCTAGTCCAGAACTGTTATATGTCTTTTTGCAGAATGCTGGCAAAGATACTGTCAAGAAAACACATAACAAGGTAGTGCCAGAAGATCATCTGTGGTTGCACAGATGGTCTGCACGTGCACCACAAGCCCACTGCTTTGGGAACCATTGCATTTACTCTTCCTTGGCTTCACAGCTGATTCCAACTTGCACCACAAGCCCCTCTGACACTTCCAGGAAGTACTGGACTCGCAGGGTCTCCACAGCTGATCTGTGCAGATGCTATGGAAATGTCTGGGGTTTTTGGACACTGAGTAACCTGGGGTTGCTACCACATAGTAATTCCAGCTGGGCCATTGGACTTGCAGAAATCCCACATAAATGTAAAGAAGGTCCTCCGAGTCTCCCTTCCTTCCAGACAAAATCTATGGGCGGAAGAGGGCATGTCCAATTAAACCCAGACATGTGTTAGCCTTGCTCAAATCTGTTTGCTGGATGTCTGCAAGATGCAGAGAGATCAGGCAGAAGATGAATCGTGTGGCAGTCTAAAACCACACTTTGCTGTGAGTAATGTTAGCATATTGATGCAGCCTTTCATTCTCAGTGTTTGTCAAAAGTAATTAGTGTAAAGGTCTCCACAGGATCAACATTTGGAATACTTTTTCCAGTCCACATTTTCTTTTTCCCCAGTTTACTGTCTCCTCTAAAGTCACTATGTTTACTTCGTGGCAAATTTGTATGTAAAAGTTTCATTTATTTGCATTCATTCTGGCTTCACAATATCTGGGACCCTGAATTCTCTTACGGAATATGATCAGTTCCAAATAGCCGGGAGATTGGATCAGGCCAACCACCCAGCATCCCAGCACTGAAACTTCCCTAAATGAGAAGGAGGATAAAAAAAAAAAAAGCTGTCACCTGTCCTGGGCTCCACGGTAGGGCTTTTGGCTACTCGGTCAGCAGGCACCGAAGGGATCTCATTGGGCTATGGAACAGCTGCTGGAACTGCAAATCGAACGACAATAACAAAAAAATCAACATTTCCAGCCCGTTCTCGTTCTGCAGTCAGCCTGCAGCCCTGCACAGCAACTTGGCTGCCTGGAGACGGGGCATTCCTTCAGGCTCCCCAAAGTCCTAGCTTCCAGCTAGGAGGGGTGAATACTTCCCAGGGCTGGAATGCCCTGCTCTTAATTCATGTCCCTTCAGATAAGTGGTGACATACCACCCACTCAAATTAAAAAAACCTGCCCGGAAATATGTCAAAGAAGAATTTCCTGGTTTAAATGCCTCTGGAAGTCGCTACTCTTCTACATTCGACATTCAGACTGCAGCTGGGGCTTTCAAAAAACACAACTCGAATGAACAGCTATGGGTCATCCAGAAGGGGAGGGCCTGGCTTTGTGCTGCTCTGCTCTGCTGCCCAGAGCTGGGGTGGAGAGAGCTGGGGTGCCCTAGCTCATCCTTCCTGGCAGAGGCTGCCAAAGAGGCCTCTGACCCAGACCCCTCCAATGGCTCTGAGGAATGTACCATCTTAGGCCTCTCTGAGACCAAGAAAAATCATTTTCCAAAACTTAGATCAATTAGTGATCAGGCAGGAAAGGGATTCTGCCTTCACTGTGTTCCTTCCTTTCTCTGTGCAGCTCTGTTCAGATGTAAACATTACTTTCTGGTGGAGCTTTGGCTGGCTTCATTCTGTACCTGATTCTTTCACTCACCCTCCCTTTCATCCCTGCAGATGGCTACTCTCAGATCATGAATGTGCTGCTTTAGGACAATGGAAATAGGGCCTTTTATTTCCCAGCTTTTCCTCTCTGTAAGAAGGGCAGAGGTATCTGTGGGCAGGAGAAGATGCAGGGGCAAGCAGTTCACTGGAGATCATCTTCCAATCAGAAAATCAAAGTGCTTAGCTACAGCCCAGCCTCTTTTGGAAGCATGTGGAATTAGGACAAAGCAAAATCTGAATTCCTCTCTCATCTTTGTGCAAAATTGATATTAAAAATTCACCGGTCCTAACTACATTTTATAAGGACAGCTATGTAAAAGTTGCATTATATTCTCCAGAGTACATTTTTACATTGCTGGTCACTGGCCGAGTCCATGACATGCCGAGCCCTTGTTGTGCATGTTGAAATCAGCTGGACATACAGCTTTTCTGCACCAAAGAGAGGGAGGCTCTTCAGTACCAAGACATACAGTCTCATGTAAACGAAGTAACTGTATGTAGCTTAATATGATCATGTCCCTAGCTCCCTGGGACTGAAAGAGAAAGGAGTATTATTTTTTTACACCTCACCATGTTTTTAACAGGTCTTTCACCTGGCTGCCATTCTATTGCCTTCTGTCACTGAAATTAAGCTTCTGAAATCAATGATATAAACCTGTACACACCTCTGCTATAGTATGCAATGTCCCAGCCTTCTAAGAGCAATGTAGCAGGGAAGATAGAGTATAATAATGCAGTAAATATAGGTCAGCTTCAGTAGATTGTAGCTTTTAGCAACCGGAACAATCCTATACACAAAAAAGGAAAGAAAATTCCCAGTGTGGGCATCAGATCTGTTCACGTGATGTGAACACACATGCTTGAACTGTATAAATGCACAAAATAGTGAGGCTATGATGAAGAGCTACATAATAGCTGAGGAAATATTTGCAGCATTTTGTATTAAATTGATAACTGAAGCTAACAGAATTTTCCAGGGTGTCTTTATTATCCCATTTATGTAATAATAGTTGGAAGAAAATTCTCTGCCTTCTGGAATGGTTCTGTCTCCGGTGGAGTGTTTTACTTTTTACATGTAAAGCCTGACATTGACAAGTGACTTATTTCTAAGTTATGAGAGGGACAAAAAACAACCATTTTGTTTGAATGGGGACTTGAATGAACTGATCAGCTGTCTGAATTACCTCAGGTGCCATAGTACCAGAACCCATCAAAGACTTCTCCAAGCTGATTTTGAAATCAGCTTTTAAAAACACTTTGAATTTCACCATTTCCTTCTTATTCTGTGGCAAAATGATAATGTTCCACTATCAATCAAACAGAAAATACACAGCAAAACTGTAATTTTAATAAATTTAATTAGGATTGGCTAAACATGAAAAGCCAATAAGAATGCATTAGCTGTTTTCATAATATGACCAGAACCTTGTGGGTTTGTTTAAGTGAAAACTTTTGTATCACATCAGTTCTTTGTTCAGTCTATAGTTTGGAAATTTATCTCTAATGAGTATCTAATCTGCTGCACTTTTCCTCATGACTTTGTATAAACACTGATTTATTTATTGTACTTTGGCTGTATTAATTTGCTGTGAGGTGGAATCACAGCTCTGGAACTATTCATTAGGGAAAAGTAAACACTGGGCATCTTTTGAGTCAGTCAGGCTGTGTCTGATGTTATTTACCACAACATGGGTGGATCAGTACACTCAAGCTACTTGGTGCCGAAACCCCTACATCTGACCTGTTGGCAGTTTGGGAGCTTTTCTTTGGACCAGGTGGTCTGGTTGCTTGAACCAAATGTACCCACCAAGGATGTGTTTTGAAGCTCTCCAAAGAACTATGCATTGACTCAGACTCCCAGGTCTCCATTATGGACTGGAGCTCATTAGGTTGTGCATCCAAACCAGCTCTGGCTTAGCATTCTCCACAAGCAATTGGGTTGGTGCACACCAAAACTACTCTGCAAAGTAAAACCATTCCTACTGACTGGGGATGATCAGAGGATTTGCATTTGCTGCTCTGGACCACCATACTAACACCGACACTGGAATACAAATAAAACACAGAAAAAGATTTTTTCATTTTTCTGTTACCCAAAAGCTGTTTTGCTTTGTTGGTTGGTGTTTTTTGACATACTGTTGCAAAGGGTTTTTTTTCTGAGAATAGTTCCTTAGTGGCAGTCAGTGTTGAAAATGAAAATTTCTACACTGGCCAGATTCACAAAAAAAGCTTGGGGGCTAGTTTTTAAAGAGTCAGTATCTCTAGCTAGATCCAGATACACAGCCATTCAGATTTTACTTTGTCATGCACCCAAGACAGCCCTTTAGGTCCACTGCACTGAGCTCTTTCACCTCACTGCCACTCACACTACATACTTGAGTATAGCTTGATAAGGATCTTGTCTGGCCACAAGTCCCATGTAAATATATATTTTTTTTGTCGGTGTGTATTTATATTGTTAATAAGAGTTCAGTCTGCTTTGATGATGGTCAGTAAGAGATTTTTCCACCACAACAGGATTTGAATCAGATCTCATGCCTTGGTTCATGTGCCTGCCTGATTTACCAGCTTGTTTAGGCCAGCCTTGTTTGGGTTAACCTAATCTCCCTTCCCTGGCTAGAGGCTGGACCACCATCTGTCAGGATGGGTTCAGTATCCTGCTCAAGTTGTGTTGTCTACGATTACGTATAGAGTCCTAAACAGTGGTCTATTATCTCTTTGTCTCGTCTTTTGAATTTCTGCAATTCTTTGTTGGTGACAGTTCTTGCAGAACACCACAGCTTTTTTCACATGGAAGGAGTCTTCCATGGCAGCACCCTCTTTCCCAGTGTCTTGATTTGAAAGCAGGAGCCTCCCTTGGAATGGAGAATGTAAGCCCCTTCCCTCCAAATTATTATAATTTTGGAATTAAAGGGCTCTCAGGCAATTACATGAGAAATAGGAATAAACGTTCTTTACTAATATATATGTATAACAAAGCAATAATACGGAGATTCTAGCTTAACCTGACGGAGTCAGGATACAACCTGACACCCTGCCGGACAGGGTGGTGGTAGCAGTCCAGTTAGGTGATGGCTGCAGTTCTCCTTGAAGTGGTTTTGTTGAAGTGGCGATCTTGTAGAAAAAGCCTGGTTCTCCTTGGAAGGTCCAGTGGTGGTTGTGTAGCTCTTGTCCTCTGGGAACACAGTAGGTAAGGCTGCTTGTGCTGTTTCAAACCCCAGATTATATCCAGGTGGGAATGCTTTGTTCTTCCCCCTGGACGGAGCATCTCACAATGGGCTGATGTAATTCTGTGAGTCATTCTGTGGGTCCTTGATTGCCCACCAAACAGAGACAGCCCCCCGAGGGAGTTATCAAGGATGGGTCATGGTAGGGGATTGCGAGCACAGCCCCACCTGTTTGAACGGCTTGTGAAGATGATAATAGAATACATACTTTTGGTTACGTCTTACATTGTAACCTAGGACACCCAGGATGACTTGGGTACTTGGAGGCAGCCTGAGCACAACAGACAACAGCATTCCTGGGAATTTCTCTCCAGTTTCCAAGGTTTCTGTTCTGAACAAGCACAAGAATTGAACATTTCTCCTGAGACTTCTTTCATGCATGGTCACTAAAATCCTCATCCCTTCCCATCAGAGGGAGTTTTCCTTTGTGCCCAAGAAGCCTGTGGTGGGAAATAAAAGCTGCAGTTCCTGTTCACAAAATTCTGGTAGAATTCACCCTCCTCAGCCCCGTGTCTCTCTCATTTTTAGCAGCACCCAATTCTTGCTTCTTCAAACTCAGCTCACATATTTGATTTCATCAGATGTTCTCCTAATTGTGTCATTTTCAGAAATATTGGTACAAATTGAGATTTCTTCCCAGAATAATTTGTATCAGGCTGAAGTTTTCAGGGAAAGATCTTTACTTCCCCAGAAAAAGGGGGGAAATTCTGTTACTGTTTTTGTTTAATAATGAGCCAGATACTTGATAAGGCTTAAAAAAATTTCTGGCAGATACCAATAGACACTACTGAGCAGTTTCTTTTGTTCATGCAAGCAGCTGGCTCAGTATTGCACCTGAAGAGGTAATTAGAAAGATAAGTTGGAACACTAATTTGCAACATTCAGGCCTTCCCTGGGAAGGTATTGCCATGACAAAAGGAAATAAAGGAACTCACAGTCAAGAACAGGGGCACTATCCACCATTTTTCACTCTCACTGGCAGCTCTAGGTAACCTTTAACCTCTTCCCACCAGCCTCCTCAAAGAAGCTACAAGATGCAGCAGAGTAAAGGAAAAGGGTCTGGTCTCGTCACACAAAATGGCCTGTGCATTTATACTTAGAACAAATGTCTTTTATTCTGACTTCCTTTTGCTCTGTTGCTCTCAGGTACTCCAACAGCCTAAAAGGAAAAGAAAAAAAATGTAAAATTGCCACCTTGCCAAGAGTCGGTTGCTTTATAAGGACATTAATGAACTCATTTGAAATCAGTTTTATAGATTTCTACTCAGGAGTGTTTTATTTGGTTAGTTTATTATCATGGATAGTACAGTGCTTGGCTCTAAATCATTTTACACAGATTAATTAATTTAGTTTTGTAGTGCTGCACAGTGAACTTTGCAACTCTGCCAATGAATGCAATCGGGGCTCGGAGGGAGAGCTACATCTTAGTGACACCCGCACAAAAAGAGCCATGACAAGTTGTGTGCTCAACTTCAGAGGCTGCTATTGAGATCTCCTCCTGTTGGGAAGTGGGACTCTTCTGCCAATCATCTCATTCCTGTGATCAAAGCCAGCCTGGCTTGTGCACGCTCTGAGACCCCGTACTGCTTGCATTGAAGCCAATCACTCCATCGAGAAGACAACTGGACCTCAGAAAAGGAAGCTCTGTCAGTAGCCTGGAATCAACCAGTATAAAATTTCTTCTTATCTGAAACTCTATTCTTGGGAGAAATATTATCACTAGCTGTGTGTTAATTGGCAGGAAATTGCTTGCCCTGGGCTCCTCTGTCAGAGGCGTCCCCCTTTCCTCTCCTATCCCTGAACTCCGCACTCATACTGCACCACACTCGACATTTGACGGCGCTGAAGGGAGAGATGAATTCCGTGAACAGTAAAAAAACAACTTTCCGCTCCATCGCAAGGAGCCAGATGACGGATACTATTTTCAAAGACTTCTTTGTCCATAAGATGGCGTTTGAATTAGGAACTTGTTTAGCCAGATTCTCTTGTTACAATTTACTGATTCATTGGGTGGAGAATGGGAGGGCAGGATGACAGAACCAGACAGCTTCAATTAATGATCTTTTTAAAAGATCTCATTCAAACACAAATGGATCTTAAAATATATCCAGAATTAGACAGCAGGAAGAATTATCAATTTTAACTTATTTGTGCCTTTAAATTATCTGCTGAAGGGAAATAAGCTGTTTTAACATCTCTACTTTTGCGAGAAGAATAGTGATGTTCTAACAGATGAAATCTGTGGTGTTTTGCTTAAAAACCAGAGGTGGTGTAGAAGGGGTTTTTTGAGGGAAAAAAATCTCCAAATCTCTCCTGATCCCTCAGTGACACCTTAACAACACTTAAGTTGCATTTGGGCTAGTAACATGGAAATTAATTTCTGTTTCAGCACAGAAGCAAAGAGACGGATTAAATTCAGGTCTTCCGCCTGTTCTGACAGATGTCATTCCTTTGACAGTTTTCTCTGGATCACACTGGAATGGATAAATCTGGAATTAGTTCCAGTGAGATATTTAGGATACCTTTGTCCCACCTGCACTGGAGGGGAACTCGGGATCTGAAAACACCAGCACTGGGTCTCTTCTTCCTCCATGCTCCTTCAGCCAGACCTGAGCCATTCACACCCTGCCCATATGAAATCCTGGAGTCCTTCTCTCAGCTGCTGAGCACTGGCCATTTTCAGAGCTCCTACTTCAATTTTTAAAGTTTCTTGGAAATTGCCTGGGGCTCTAATCTTACTGTTGGGGGAAGGGGAAATGTCTGGACTGGTCTTGTGTGATCTCAGCCATTTAATTTGTCTGTCATTACTTCATGGGTATAGGTTACCAAGAAGGCAATTCTCAGTTTTCTTACAAAAATAGGGCAATGGTCTAAGCTTTCCTTTAGTTACTTGGTTGACATACATGAAAAATTTTTTTCTGTGGTAGAATCATTCTTATTCTCTTCAGGAGTCTCTCGCTCTGAACACAGACACACACATTTGTGTGCATGTGTCATTAGAAATATCACGCACACACCAACTCAACTTTTTGCAGAATTTAAGTAGCTAAAGGTATTGAACCCAGAAGACTATGCTAGTGATATAAATAATATATACTTTTTATGAAGTCCATTTTCACATCACAGATTTCTTCAGATAAATTTTTCAACTTTCAAGTTTCCTGCTTTTTTCCCCCCATTTACTCCTCTCAAGGCAGCGTTCAGAGTAAGTATTTGTGTGTGGGGAATGGAGACTTCTGAATGAACTTTAGCCAATTTAATAAAACTAGAACAAATCAATAAGCCACCCAGGCATCTAATGCTGTCAGTATTCCCACTGACTGTTCCACAACATCAAACAGTATGGAAAACATTTTCAAGGTAAGTCCTCTGTATTCTGAAACAGGTCCCTAAAGGCAGAGAGATGGAGGTTTTCTTGGCCTACCTGTTTAAAATGGGTCATGCTCTGCATTCACAATCACCTTGAAGTCAGGCGCAGTTCTTCAAAGCAAGAGCTCCAGCGAGGCGTGCACTGCTTGGGCTGCGAGTGCACTGCAGCCAAGGTCAGGGAGACCCTCCTTTCCCCAGCCCTGTTCAGAAAGTTCCTTTCTTCTTCGCCTTGGCTGGCATGGTGGTAACAGCTCCTCTTAGCTGTTAACAAATTCCCATCACCATGCAATGTCTTCTCGTGTGTCATGCCATCCTTAAACCAAATCCTAACCTCACTTCTCTGGGTTCAGTGAGAAACTGTGGGCCTCATTATCAGTTTTATCTGCGTTACTAAAGTTTTGCTACCCAAGCAGTGGAAACGAAGCTTCTCCTGACAGTACATGTCCTTTGCCAATGTGAAATGTTTCAGTTCCCAGGGAACAAATGCTATATAAGCAAAGCTACCTCTGTTGGTACAGCTATCCAGCTATGTCATGGTTTTGTCTTCACAAAAGTGCAAAGCCAACATGTTTCCACTGGCAAAAGTTTCTAGCTCAATGCTGAAGAAGTAGAGGAATATTGCACTGGGACAGGACCTTTGGGACAAGGACAGCTGTTGTGGTGAAATTGGTTATTTCTCTCTTCTCCATTACCCCATCCCTCCCCCAGGTGAAATTGGCTGTACTGATCCATTTAACTGCACTTAGTCTAAGGACATCTGTCAAAACAGTGAGGTTGATCTGGGGTCACAGTTCATCCAACACCAGCCTGATCCCCGGCCCTGCCAGCAGCTGGTGGCAGAGCTAACCTGGCTCTCAGAGCGTGGCCCTTGCTGCCCTCTGTGAGAGATGGGCCCCTACACAGGCCACGTGCGTTGCCATTTTGATCCACTAATGCTCTTTTGTTCTGTGGAGGTAAGAAGAGAAGGTTACAGCCAGGGTGAAGATGCTGTCTTGTTATCCAGACATGGATTTAGTTGTGCACTGCTGTAATCTCTTCATGATCAGCTCAGTATCAACATTTTCAAGTGTATGAGCTCCCAGGGCTCATTTTTGTCTGCGAGGTCCCGGGAACTCCCATGTGCGCTGCTCCGGTGCTCAGCCTTGTGCTGGTTGCATCAGCTGAAGCGTGGCTGTGCCAGGACAGTTTGTTTCACTCAGTGCAAAACAAAACGTCAAATGGTAATGATCAGCTACTTTGCTACTACCTTGCTGTTATAGCGCCATGAGCACAGATACAAATTTTTTGTCAAAGAGCTCTGTCAGGTCCCGCGCAAATCCACTTTTGATGTTAGAACCAGAGGTGTGCCACAATCTCCTATCTCTATGGAGTTATTAAATAATAGCCGACTTTGTCAAATGAGCCAATATATTTTCTCCATGATTGCACAGTAATTAAGAAGTCCTTGCTTATCCTCACAGAAGAGGCTTTGAACCATTCACTGTACTTTTCAGAAATCATTCTTGGTTCTGGGATCCCTGAACTCAGATGCTGATGGGGTTGACAGCAGAACTGAGGAAGTCAAGGCGAGGACCATGCTCTGTGCTTTGGCACATGACAGGCAGTGTTTTGAGCTGAACGCCCACAGCTCAGAAGCACCACAAATCAGCACCTGCATTTGAAAAACTTTGCTTCATTTGCGCTTTTTTCATATGCCAGTTTTAGATGGGTGTGAGAATCATGCATTTCAGCTGGGTTATCCCAGAAATTTTCGGGTGTACGTGCAAGGGAGCCAGTCCTGCTCTTCTTTGTGCCTCAGTGAATTGAATAAACATCTCCCACTAGAGGAAGACTAGCAATGACTTTAGAAAACAACCAAACAGGGAAATACATTCAGTTGGGTTACTGGTGGAGGCGATTTATAGCATGTTGTGAACTATCCACTTAGTCCCAGAATTTAAGTGAGGGGCAGGGGTGGGGGTTGAGAGGGCAGGAAAACACAGTTGCCTTGTTAAAATGAAAGAATGAGTTTAATATATACAGGCAGAAAAAGGAGGCAAGTCCTTTCCCTGTTAAATATTTACCATCTGAGCTCTGCTCAGACTCCTGATTTTCTGTATCTCTAAAGGTGGTGGTACTTGTGACAGTAGGATATGTTCCTTAATGTATTCCTCCCTCTCAACCCACCTTGCATGGGAAACGACTGCGGTAACAAAAAGCAGACTGTTCCCTTCTCATGAATATTAATCAGTAAACTCCCTCTGCTATTTTAAATCGAAGGCTGGTGCTAAAACCCTTTTTTCCCCCACTCAAACATCCCCCAAGGAAAACCCTTAAAGTCCTGGGAAAGCCATGCACAGAGGCTGCCGTGACTAGAGGCCTTCTAGGCAGTGACATATAAAACTCTGAGGTCAGGGGGCACAGCAAGAGGAGGAATGAGCTTTGTTTCCGCTATGTGTTGCTGAAAGCTAAACCTTTATGGAACTTTTCTAGCTGCATTTTTGGCTATTTAGCTTTGAAAACAAAAGATTTATTTATTTTTTCCTATTCATCGCAGTTTTTGTCCTAAGTTGACAGCAGTGACATAAGAAGGACCCTCCCTGTTCTGAGTTGGAACTGTGTATGCTCCTTTGGTCATTGCTGCTTAGTACAAATATTATATGACCTTTAAGCAAAGGGAAGAAAACAAACAAACAAAAAGATTGCACAGAGCCAATGTAGACACCCATTACCGCAATTCATTCTTCTAAATAAGAAAATTAAAACTCTCTTGGCAAGTAAAATACATTGACTGGAGCATGTATAGTACTAGAGGATGCCCAGAAACCCAGCTGTATGTCTTCACAACCCACTCAGCTTCAGATCAAACCAGAGGAATATTCCCAAGGACACAGGGTGATACAGCCAGAGGTTGACCTACCTCCTAGATAACCCTGAGCAGCGCTGAACAATTCTTTGAACTCAAAGCAATTTGCGATTGTGTTCAGAAATAACACATAGACTTGCCAAAATCCAAGAGTGTATCAGCAACCAACATGTATTTTTCCAGTGCCTGTAGTGATAAGCCAGTGCAGAGTTTGTTGTTTTCTCTTTAGGGCAATGTTAGCACTTGTGGTGTATCAGGGGATTTCCCATGCCAAGGATGCAATTCATGTCCTGAAGAGTGAGCAGTCAAGAATAATGTTTTAAAATCTTTGTCCTTTATCAAAGGTTTTGGACAGACTTCAAAGAACGTTATTATCCATATCTAACAGCTGGGAAAACTCGGGCGAGGAGGGGTGACATGGCTTTCCCAAGGTGATCTTCTGAACTGGTGTCAGACCAAGAGTAAAGTACTGTAGTTCCTGCCTGCTGTGGATGCCACATCTCATCATGCTGTGAAGGTCAGTGCTGGCTGCTGTACTCTCCAGATCTGAGGTACTGGTTGAAGACTTTGAGTGAGAGATGCTGCATACCATTGATGAACAGAGAATTGAGGCAGAGGATGGGACACATTCAAGCTGATCAGCCCAAACAGACCCGTGTTTGATGGTTGCTTGTGGCAATATCTAATGGCACAAAACCCGTGGTGGAATGGCAGTAAAGCTCACAGGACAGGCTCTAAGTGAGTATGGAAAATAACCACGTCTCAGTCTTTGGAAACAATATCTTAGGACATTGCTAGGGCAGAGAGTGGGAGTATGGTGGATTTTGCTGCTGGTGGTTTGGTCACTTCATAGGTTGGAGTACACATTTCATCCCAATAAGGCATGCCACCCAACTGAACTGGAGTTATATTTTCCCCTGATTTATTCTGGAGATATGATGCCTCATTCATGTAAAGGCGGAGTGGCATGAACCAAAAGTGTCTGACCCAGCATAAAGCTTTCTCACACAAAGATAAACCTCCACAAGTCTTTGAACAATTTAGGCTTGAAGAGTAAATTCATGTTAGATCATCATCTTAAGTTAGGTGGCTGCAGTGCTTTTGGTCCAGAGCCCTAAAATCACATATACTTCCATATTCTGGGAATAATTCTGAGATAGGTAAGTGACTGTGTTCAGAGGAAGAGATTTTCAGGCAGAACCCGAACTTTGTACTTGCAAGATCTGGGTGGAGTGAATGGCTGATGTTAGTACACAGAGATGTGTATTTGCTGCAGCAAGGTCTCAACCAAAGCTCCTGGCAGATAACAGGCAGTTTAAGAGGATTTATCAAGCTGCAGTTCTCCTGCTCAGGACTCCTCCAAGGTGATGGCAGCAGTACAGTTCTTCCAAGACACAAGAATGAGAAGCAGCTGTAGCTAGTAGCTGCAGGTATAAACATGTATCACTAATTAGAGGTAGTTAATAATTTCCCGGCTCCATTAAGTGCTTGAAACTGATATTTACTCTTTGTTTTCACCCTTCTTTGGAGGAGCAGAGCTACAGCTGACTAATTCCAGTTGGTGGTGAACAAGATGGCAGTACTGTCAGTTTGTTTTCATGGAGTGCCATAGATGTGTGGAGTGTGAGAATGCAGGTATTTGCTAAAAATCAGGTTGTTTATTTCAATAGAGGCATTTGGCTATCAGTGTTTTGAAGACTGTGCTGCATGATGACAAAAAACCCCCACAAACTAAACAATCAATAAAGAGATCAGAATTACAAGTTTGAAAAAATATATTCTGTGTATTTGAAAAGAATGCCCCAACTGTCTGTTCAGGCAACTACCTTCACAACATTGTTTTATAGAGATATAAAATCAAACAGTTAAACATTANGAGGCAGGGCAGGGCAGAAGGGCAAAACAGCAAAAAACACGGCCTCGCAGGAGATGAATTCTCTCCGCGGCGGCTGCAAGTCCCACTCCTTCCAAACGCCAGGAGAGCAATGAATCTCAAGCACTCTACCCCACCTCTTTTTTTTCCAGTTCTAAATCTCCAGATGTCTTTGCTCCCCCACCTGAGAAAACGCCACCAAGACCAAAAAAAAGGACAATTGGGCCCCTCCCTTGTGGCTGGCTAGGTTCTTTGTTTTTCTTAAGTACCCCAGCAATCGCCCCTTAACATGGGGAAAAAATTCCTTTGAGAGAAGAAAAGAGCACATACACACACAGAAAGAAAACTTTCTCAACCCCCAACAAAACTGAGTAATGGACTTGACCCTGGCAGAAGTTGTGAGAGAACAGAAGCACATTTCAAGAACTGGTTATTTCATTTCAGCTGAACACTTCTCAGGAATCCTTCTACCTTCAGGCCAAGAGGCCTTATTTATTCTACAAAGAGATGCAGACAGTCACCACTATATTCACCTGTGGTATACTGAGATTGATGGAGAATTTCCAACAGGCCGCTATGGCACCCTGGAGATCATGCAAAGCTGGCTCTTGATCTCAGACTTTCAGTTTTTCTGTTACGTGGCCCAGTTGAGCCAGCTGTGCTTGTGCTGAGGCACTCAGCCTCTCAGTCCTTCAAGAGAGGATAGGAGAGATGGGACGTCAGCAGTCAGTACTGAAGATGCAATGCTCTTTTCCCTGTCATTATTCAAGTGTGACTGTAGATGCTAGAGCCAAGGTTGGCCATGTTTTGGAAAGGACTGTCTCTGGGCTACTGCACCCAGAGGCTGTACTAGCACTTGAACTCCGTGCGCAGTTCCCAGCAGTGCACATAGGAGCAGAATCCTTATTTCTACTCGTCCTTTGTTGGTCTCCCCATCTGCCCTGTGGGCTTCTGCACTTCAGGAACTTAACAGAGGACACTTCTTTCTCTGTGGCATTCTCTCTATACTTTCTAGGGCTTTGAATACCTCCCAGTTAGTGATTTCTGGCAGAACAATGTACACCATTTATAGTACAGACTACAGCCAGCTTGCTTTTCAGTTTCCTGTTTGACCTTTTAAACTTCATTATTTCACAAATATTCAGACCTGAAATTTTACACACTTAAGGTGCCTAAAAGCAAATTCTCCACTGGTAAAGTTGTCTAAACAAACTAGCCAAACCTTGAAAGGATATAATTTCCCTTGAAAGTACATCCTCATAGATAATTGATAGCATAGCCATCTTTCAGACCAGATGGTTTCCTTTTGGATGCTTACACAGAATAAAGTATGAGGAGCAAAGTAGTCTTATACCCTCAGAACAGATCCTGCCATCACTTCTTAGACTAAAATCCACATTCCAGAAGGGTATAAGCTAGTAAAAAGAGCCCTTATATTTCACCTCATAATAATTAGCTTCACTGCAGAGAAAAGTAATTTCTATACTTTAGTTGGCTCTATCTCTAATATTTATGATTGTATGATATTAAATGTGTATTATGCACACATACCTATCAGGCAATTAATATAGTGCTGCATAAGACATAAATATAAAGGTATATTTCAATTTATACTTACATTTATCCCATGCTTTTCTTCATAGAGATTTGCAAAGGTAAAATCTGCAATCTCTTCCATGAAACAAAGCCACTTCTGGAGTTTATGATGGTGTCATAATCATGTCTAATACCTGAGGGTGGGCTAGTCCAGACTTCCCTTTTGGGACCCAGATTGTAACAGTAAAAGAGTACTTGCTTTCTGTATTGAGCATAGGAAGAAACATGGCCCCAGCCACTTCTTCCTCCCCTGTGAAAGAGCTGTAAGCGCTGAGCTATTCACAGGCACAGGGAAGACTTATCCTTTACTCCTGCGGTGTTTCTCTGCTCTGCCCAGGCAGCAGGTCCCCCCTCCTCCTCTGGAAAGGTGGCAGAACAGATGGAACTACCTTGGAAGACAGATGATCTGCAGGGTGGATTGGACTGGTTAGAGTAAAGGCAGAGAAAGAAAGCATCAGTTTAAGAGACATGGGGCGTTTCAGGGAGGCAGAGAGGAGTCTCACACACTGGCAAGAGAAATTTAACAGGGCATTTTTAGTTCTTTAAAAAAAAAAAAACCCAAACAAACAAAAAACCACTTCCTGAGGTTATCTGTGTGTTGTGGAGGGAAAACACCACAAAGTGAATCAGTAGCAGCCCAACTGGGAGATATCTCAAAAACTGCTTGTTTCTGCTTTTGGTGTGTTCAACCACAGGAAGAGAAGGCTACAAGGTGTAGTCTCAGCAGTAAAGTGCTCATCAGTTAGAATGGTTTTCCCTCTTTTCTCATCTGCTACTCCCTACTTTTATTCGTGCTCCTATTGCCCAGCTCACCCTTTCACAATTAGCCATAGCTAGCCCTTAGGCTACCTGCCAGCAGGCTATTCTCATTCTCAAGGAACTAAAAAGAAGGCACAAAGCCAGCCAGTCAGAGGCATATTAACCAAGCCTCACAGGCAGCAAGTCCCTTTCTGCCCCCCCTGAGTCCATTCAGGACATGGATTCTTGCTATGCAGAGAAAGACCTTGGGTATTTCAAAGCAGAAAAGGCATCTGCGCTTTCTTTTGTCTGGGGATTTAAGCACCAGTTACATGTTTGTCCCAAAAAATTTAGCCAACAAGAGCTTTAGTGAACAAAGAAACACAAGCCAACCTGGGCTGGAATGAGGCTGGAAGGAAAGCAGATCGGGTTTCCAAGGCAGTTATGTAGGAAGTCATCGTTAGATGCTGCAAAATGTTCTCAGAGTTTCATGTTGGAGCTGAACTCAATATAATCAATGCCAGCTGTTCCATCAGTTTCAATAAGATGCTTGTCAGGCCCTTTGAAAGCAAACCATAAATTGGCACCAGTTCTCCCTTCCTGAAAGCAGCTGATGCTCTTTTTCCCTTCAAACAACACAGGTTCTCATTTTCTGATGGATGTTGGGCTGATAGCAGTGCCCTGATCTGTAAGAAACTGGTCTGTAGGAAAAACAAACAAGAGACAAAACAGGAAAACCTTGCTTTCCAAACTGATTACTCACAAGTGAGTTGGTGAGACTCAGGGTTTTCAGCAGCTTGCCTGGTGCTCAGCTTTCAAGAAGATACAGTGGGTGCAATTCCCTCTGTCACGCTACAGCATTTACAGTAGCATCAACAGTGCTGAAGATGAGAGGGGTGGTATCAGCAAAGTAACCAGTCAAAACCGGTTGGTTTTAAGCATCCTTTCCAGGACACTTAGGCTATCCTGTCTTTGTTAGATGTCATGGAGCAGTCCTGGTTCTTGCTAAGGCAGGCTGACTGGACGGTGCAGAGCTTCCAAGCCCTACGCTCTGTTTAGTTTCCCTGCCAAGAGACAGGCCTGGTAGCAGAATCTGGGTTCAAACCGATGTGTATGCAAAGTGACTGTTCGGGGCTGAGAGGCTGGAGCCGAACAGTATGGGCGCACCAAATCAACCAGGATACAGAGAGGTAAAAGCAACATTTTTTGGTTGAACTGCAGAAGCACAGGAACAGATCCTCAGCCACACTCCGGTTCCCTTATGGCACACAGAGTTGGAAATGTAGCCAAATCTCCACTCCTGAAGGAGAAATGTTTAAGATGGTGCACAGCAGCAGCGGCTCTAATAGAGTGTTTGATGCTGGCAAGAGATGCTGTGGGGATGAGGAGAAAGGATACCTGTGGTAGAAGAAATCACCTGAATCACCTCTGTAAAATCTAACCACTCTGGAGTTTGCAGAGCAGGTTTTTGGACCTGGCTGTGATAAGAAGTGGTTTACAGAGTCATCCTGAGACTGTTAATGACAGTAGGATTTAGCAAAATGCTACAAACAGAAGCCCTGCCTGTGAAATCTCTGTTTCCAATTAGGACAATGTTGAGGTCCTTCTCCAGGGCATTCTCCCTGTGAGTCTCATAAAAACGTTTGTGACTGCCTTTTCACAAAGACTCAGGGATTTAGGCACCTGCTCTATTACAGATGCCTAAATTCCTATGACTTTGGAAAATCTCGACCACCACTGCAGTTCATATAGCACTGAAAAGCATAAATTACACAGACGACTTAGTTACAGATCCAAATGATATTTGATGTTTTAGCCTGGAGGACGGGGCAGTCTCCTAGAAAGGCCCCTAAAGAAGACCTTCACACCTATTTACATCCATTCTGAACAGGTAAAAAGGCCTTTGAATTTCATGAAGGAGCTATTTCCTCTCACAAGGCTCTGAGTCTCACAGTTCATAATGGTTGTGCACCCAACACCTCCCACTGATTTGGTCAGAAGGGTGCATGAAATAGATCAGCCTTCAAGCCAAGGCATTCAATAAGGTCAGAGTAGTCAACAGGGATTTAATAACATAATTTAAAGCTAGTTTGCTTTTCAAAGCAGTTTTACCACTATTGCTCCTAGTTTAGATGCCACTAACTCTTGTTTCTTAATCTCTTAACATAAGCAGGCCTTAAAATCTTTTGCCTAAAAAGCTTTGTGCTTCCACAGGGTATATGTCTGCTGCTGAACCTCTTGCTAGGGAAGGGGAACTAGGAAGAGCAGACTTAGCAGAGTGCCAAGTGTCACAGCCACAGAAGAAGCTGGTCACTGACAGGCACGAAGCAAGTCAGATGTGAGCTGGCCGGGCCCAGCTGCTGTGCCAGCTGCTGAACAAACCCTCTTCACTTCCCTTTGCCGGGCTGCCTCCCACACGCTGTGCTGACAAGGGCTGCATTGCCACATCCAACACTTCATTCTGTGCTTTGAAAGTCCAGAGTAATTGTGTGACAAAGTCATTCTGCCTTGCATCTCAGCAAAGGGGTTTACTCTAAAGACCCTTTCATCTTCTGACCTTCTCCTCTCTGCCCTTCCTGAAGCCTGCCTAGCCCGAGGCCCAAAAGGGCACATGAAGGGGCAACTGAACCTTTCCAAAAGTACATCCTGTGCTCTCCCAGCCTGAGCTCTGCCAGTGCAGTTGGTACTTGCGGGAAGAATATGCCTGGGAACCACCAGCACATCCAGGCTTCCTGAGAAGAACCCACCCTCTCCACAAATACAATGCCATGCAAGAGCCATCCTGTTCACAGCACTCCCCATCAAAGCACAAACTCTTCTCATGCTTCGTGAGGAGGTCTGGATTACAACCACTTTAACGGATGCTGTTCCCAAAGGCTAAAAATTTAGGATCTTACAAAAACACTGAAAACACATGACCTGGCAAGGTCCCCACCCTTCTCTGCTTCCAGGCTGGACAAAACATTAGACAAGTATAGAACAAAAAGTGGAAATGGGAAGGATAATTGTTCCAGGAAACACATAACTCAGGCTGCCCATACTGATGAGCGTTACAAGTCACTTGTCCAACTTCTTAGCTGTGATGAGGCAATTTCTTAGAAGCATTAGGACTAATAAAAGTTAAAAATAATTAAAAATACGGAACCATTATGAAAAATTGGGGAAATCTAGTATGGTCCTTAGGTATACAACTCCCTGAATTTAGTATTAATGCCAATCTTGCTAGAACAGTAGACCAATCCCTCTTATACTGCTTTGCTTTCACAGACTTTATCATTCCCATAACCTCCACAGAACTCTCCCTGCAGTCTTGCCATCTCTTTTAACATATGCTCACATGGAAGGCAGACAAAAAGTGGGAGAATTTTGCAACCATCATGATTCCCAGTGATGGCTTCCCAAGTGCTTTTTCCTTAGAAGGCATGTGTTTTCCCTCCTAATCTGCCAAGTATCCTCTCCTTTCTCTCATGATCCTCTATTCTCAGCAATTCAGCAGCTGACGAGTGTACTGAGATTTGGAAATAATAGGGTAGAAGAAATCATCCACCAAAATGCTATAGCTCATGTCAAGGAAACATGGAAAAACACCCAGCGGTCACTCAGTGTTAAGCAAGAAGCCTATCATGGGTTCTGGCTGATTTAAATAAAAGAAAAAAAGAAATGTCAGAAAAAGAAAAGATCACTCACTGAAAAGAAGAAAACCAGAGGAAATAGGAACTAGATACCATCTAGCACCCCATATGCACTGTGAGGGGAAACAAAATGAGCTGTGCCTGTGCTGAGCTGTCAGAACCAGAGGCAGAGGGAAGCAATGGGCTAAGCCTCTTGGTGGTGTTGATTTATGTGATTCATGGAAAATCAGTGCAGCCCTTGTAGCATGTGTGGGAGCTGCCGAGGTAATACATTTGCCTCAGCAAATTCAAAGCAGTCTTGGTCCCTTGGTAGCTTGCAGGAGGCTGCTTCTCCTCTGCTTGGGGCACAGAGCACTGCAAAAGATTTCTATGGCAGGGAATCAGTGCTCTTCTTCCAACTCCCATGTCTGTAGGAAAAGGGCTGTGTGGAGAGGTTATGAAAGAGCCACTGGAAAGGCTTTGGTCCTTCTTGTCTATTTCTGTCATGCTTTTTAGACTGAGGCAAGGTCCCAGGCATTTAATTTACAAGAAGGATTTCAGGGAGAGTTTTCTGCGCTAATTGTCATGCTGTTTACTGCCAGAGAGATGCAGGGTTTATTACTCCATGCACTTTAAAACTGGCGGAGGGTGACAGGGTTTATGATTTAATCTCTAGCAAGTGTCTCTTTCTTTGGGGTTAGGTGAAATGTTACTATCATCTATTCAAAGGTGGAGTGACAGTTTTTTACAAGAACCCAACTAACTGCATCTGAGAAAAATGCTGATACAATCATACACAAGAACTGGATGAGATGAGACACTTTTCTGCCCGTTCCTGTGGCACACAATGGAAGCTGCTGATATTTGATGAGCAGTAACCTGATGCCCTACTGTGACACCCCACCAATGCCAGTTGTTTATGCCAGGTCTGCTGAGCCACCAACATGCTGAAGAGGCAGAGTCATGTTTAGCACAGTAAGATCCAGAGACTTGAATATGTTGCAGCGTTCATTCCTGATACTGCTGTTGCTGATGAGAATTTATCTACAGTTTCAGAGAGGCAGAAAAACTTCTAAAAAGAGAAGACATAGTGAGCAGTTGTTTCTGCATGAGCTGATCCCATCTGTCTCCATGTGCCCCCGGTGCACCGAACTAGGATGCTAGGTTAGCTTTGCCTCAGTGTTGCAGATTACACTCAAACCTCATTTATCCTCAGTAGTTGTATTGATAACTGTTTCGGGAGAGTGCCTTCAAGATTTGTTACCTTAATTCATGGTTTGCCTTGCCTCCCTCAGCCTCTCTCTCCTGTGTGCTCTGAAAGCCTCCCTATTCTCTGGTGTCCTCCAGCCTTGCCCAGTCACTGTGCTGTCCCTGTACCCCAGCAGCTCTCCTTGGCCCCAGTCACAGGGGGCCCTGGAGGGTCAGTTCTGGAGTCAGGAGCTTTGTTGTGGCACAGCTTCTGTACTTGGGCACTTCTGGCTTCCTGCACAGGTTGTTTGTACCTGCACAGGGTCACAGCAAAAGGACTGCAGATGTCTGCAGATGATTCACAAGAGTATGATGGATTTCTGCTGTTGTATGGGAGCTCATTACAAGGCTCCTAATGTTCTTCTGTTTGGTAATTTAAGAGCTTGGGTTTCTTGCACTGAAAAGCCCCTCTGGCATTTGTGAGGAGGTGAACCTAATGGTTCCAAGCTAAAGCCAGGTTACTGAGACCTCAGTTGAGTGTATTCTTCAGAGAAGATAATCAGAGATCTTTTTAAATGGGAGCAGCTTTCCTGGCTGCACTTTAAGTGTTTGTATAGGTCTGCAACAAAATTAGAAAGGTGTGCTTGGGGTTGAAAGCACCACATGCCCTGATGCCTGTGACACTCCTCTGTCTTTATGGCAGCATATCATCCTCATTGTCTGCATCACACACCTGCTAGAAAGGGCTCACCTGCCCTTCCTGGGTCCACACACAGATGTTTGTATCCTGGTGTCAACCTGACTTGTCTTTGGCTTGCTCTGGAGTAAAATGGGTTGATACCTGCTTCAGAACTTCTTGCTGAGGTTTTTAGCACTTTGTACACTGTTTTCCCATCTCCCTCTATTTCCCTCCGTATCAGCGTTACTCATCCCCTTCCACTTCCTTGTATTAGTGTTCCACATGCTCTCTTGCTTCACAAGAAAAGGCTCATAGTCTTTTCTGACTGCATGGAGTCCTGTAGTCTCCATGCATTCCCTCCTAGTTCTCTGTCTTTGGGCAGTAGAGAGTGACAGACCGAGTTGCAGCTGATGAACCAGAAAGCCGAGTGGCAGGGCCCTGTTGTCCCTGTAACGGTTGCAAAAACATCTGTGCAGCTCTGTATTCCTCCAGCAGATCAGGGGCCCTTCACTGCTCACCTTGGGAGAACAAACTGGCAAATACCTGAGCTGGAAAAGGACTGCCCCTGCAAGAAGGCTGGTTACAGTGTTAGAGGAGAGAGAAATTCAGAGTCATTAAATAGGAAAGGATCGACTCATCACATGCCCTGGACTTTTTAAGCAAACACAGCAGGGAAATAGAGTAACTGTGGCTTCCCTTCCCCCACTCAAATAACTGGAGTCCTTATTTCAGCAAGTGCCACACAGTGCACAGATACGCGACTCATTTTCATTTTACAGGGCTTCTTGGCTTTTACTGTGACAAAATTCAGTGTCTGTAAAACTCTTGAATTTTTATTATCACTTTCAGAAAGCAGCATTCCTCTTTATTTTCCTGTCAGTGGCCTCAGACTTTTCTGCTAAAGAGCTGTATTTCCTAGGACATATAGGATTTAAGGGCTGGTCAAAACAGATTGCCCACTCTGTACAGTCCATGAACTTTAACAGTGCAGATACAATGAATATATTTTACTATATTTTTTGTGTCCTGAACACTGTTAGGCAAAGAGAGCTTGTTCTAATGCTGTTCTGCATGCTTCTGGAAACCAGCCCAGTCCTCAACAGACTCTCTTCCCTTAGGCTTTCTCAAGGGGAGGTGGAGCCCTCTTTCTCTGCTTGTGTTTGGTTCACATCTGACCAACAGTTCTCTGTCCTTCAGCTTCAGCTCTGATGTGGCTTCACCTTTCCCTAAGCTGCAGGAGACCTTGTTTTAGTGTTTATATAGAACCACCTGTGTCCCCTTTCATACTCTAGCGAATTCGGTTTTATTCACCACATCTCAAATCCATGCTCTTCCTCGCACGTGGTCTGTGACTGTTTAGGGAAGAGCAGCTCTGTCTGCCCATGCAGCCCATGGCTCCCTTCTGAAGTCCCTGGGAGGGGGAAACTGGCCCTGGTCATGGCACAGGGGCTGCTAGTAAAATGTCCATCTGTGTGAGACCACACCTGATTATAGGAACTCACCTGGTACCAAATTTCAGGACACCTGCCTGGCGCTGGAGTCAGACAAGTCATTCTCTGGTTTTAAGTTTGTACATTGACAACCATCACCACAGGGGTCCCAAGGATTGCATTTTTTATATCATTTTAAGGGAATACTGTTCAGTCTGTAGCAAGTTTGGGTGGAATCAGATGTTGGAGTCAGCCACTGAGAACCTAGGTCTGGAGTCCTTACCCACAGAAAGCTGTCACTGACTGTGTAGCTGGCATTTTCTGATAGCCTACATGTCCCTCCTACTCTCTAGACGTAAGAGCAGTTTCAAATAAATCTGTGGAATTTTTATAGTTTGGTACTGTGGCAAGCTAAGGGAAACTGTATTATCCCAAAGGAGAAAGACACTTTCATCTTCTAGTACACAGTTCGTTGTGAAAAAATAACTCAAGGGGATAAAAAAAGGTTATTTTTTGCCTCGATCATTCTGTGCTTGATTTGCATCATGGCCTATGAACTATTTTATTCTGTCACAACTGTGGAGGCAGGGAGCTGCAACATAGCCTGGGAAGAAACAGCAAGAGGTAGAGGACCAGGAACTTCTTAACCCACCTTATTTGCAAGCCAGTATATCACACGGATTAAGAACCTAAATTCTCTATTTTGATAATCTCTTTGCATGTGTCTGATCACTCTGTGTGATAGCAGAAAGAAACAGAAAATGGTTTTATGTGCTTGTAAACACGAAAGAGTTGCAGAGGGCATTACTAAAATGCAGATTTCAATCATCAGTTTCCAGCAACATGAAGATCGTTAGCTTTGGGGATTTCACCATAATGCCACTGCGGGAGATTTATTCTGTCGAACACCAGAAATACATCCAGATGAAGAAAACACAGGTCTTGCCCTCAGGAGCGATCAGTGAGCTAAAGTCAAGCTAGCCAGGTATGGGACAGAAGTGCTACTCTAACAGAAGCATTGACAACTGGCCTTGCTTTAACTTTAAAAAGGGGATCATTTTCTGTGACAGATAGTTAAAAAGTTAAAAACCTCAATGAAACCCAGGGAGCTGAGGGTCATTTTGAGTGCTGTTGTCTGCTTAAGTGCATCAGAATAACTGGCTCTTGCTTCTGCTGGGCATTTTAGAGTAAAACTCGATGGAAGTTGAAGAGCAAAGACTATATATACACATGTGTATATATACAAGGGAGCAGAGAAGCCAGTAGCAAAGAAATAAGCCTTTTACTCCAGCAGAACTTACTGCACTATGGTGTGAGACACAGGAGCCCATGAAGAAGCTGCCCAGCATCAGCACTCATAGTGCTATTGCTCCCCACAGCAGGTTCCCCCAGCTCGGGCGTAGTCCCTGGGTCTCCCTCCACGTGGCAGATTCAGTGCAAGAGAGAGGGTGGCTGTGGTGAAGTGTGTATGCATTAGGGTGGGTGTAATTTTGCTTTTTCTCCTTTGAAATAAAATTCACACTCTTAACTTCAGTATGAACAGTTTTCCCAGCACCAGAAATATCTACCTGCTTTTTCTCCTCTCTCTCTCTCTCCCCTATCTCCCTTATTCACTATTTTCCCTTCAGAGTCTGTATCCCCCCTTAACAAAAAAATAAAAATTCATCACCACACCTGTTCTGCTGCTCCATGCTTAATATTCAGGCTGGAAAGCTGGTGATCTTAACTTAGGAACAGGAGAAGAATGACTTACACTGCAGATTTGGTAAAGCTCCTCTCTGCCTGTGCTCTTCTGTTCCCACTCTATGTGTGAAAACTGTCTCAGATTTCACAGTGGTGATTTCTGCTCCTAATATCAGCTCCTGAAGGGATCAGCTTCAGCTCAGTTGTTGCCAAGTCATCAAACACCTTGCGGGAGATTTGGCTGAGATTTGGTCCAGTGCGTGAAAGGGAAAGAGAGAAAAGTGATTATAGAAGTAAATAAGACCTCGAGTGTGAGAACTGGGGTAATTTTTATTTGCTTCCCATCGAATCATACTTATCTTACCTGTAGAGGTTGTCTCTGGCACACTCCTGTTTCACTGATACTTTTGTTACCCAAATGGCATTAAAACTGGGAACACGGGGCAGAAAATTTGCATCAAATTCTCACCATCACACCTTGGTTCAACCACATAAATACCATTACACTTACATGGTGTTTTCTCTGCAGCGGATGTGTCCCAGGCCGTACCAGTGGGCAGGAAGATGGTATTGCAGTTGTGTCCACCATGTCATCTGGATGGGGCATTGAACGTAAGTTCCAGTCATAAATTTTTGTCTGCTAATGTAATGATTTTTGGTTAGATGTTCCGAGGAGGAGTATCTAAAACATATCACGTTGCTATACGTGCAAGGAGTCCTTTAGATTGAATAGAGGAGCCCATTCTACAATGTTGTGCATGCATGGTGGTGTGGGGATTGCTGTGTTTGTTCTGCAGGGCAAAAGGAACATGTCATGCACAGCACAGGACACAGGTATCCCACTCTGGTGTCACTAGGTCTGGAGCAAATGAAGCCAGAGCAGTGGGGGTTTTGTCTTTTAAAATAATGCAGAAATCTGGGGGGAGGGTGTTCAGTGAAGACCTACATTAGTCTCTCCCACTGGTGCCCTGCAGCTTTTAATTAATCAGGTCCAATTATTCAGCCTATATCCATCTGAATAGTGGATAACACTGGAAGGAATTCACTTTCAATGGGGTTTATAGCCCCCTTCCCTTAAATCATTTGAGATAAGGGATTGTAAGTGTTATGAAGCCTGCACGGATCAGTATGATCCAAGCAGTTAATGCTGTGATGTATTTATTCAGGGAACAAATTGGAAATCAGGAGGAGAGGAAACAGTCTTTTAATTTACAGGAAAACAATCACTTATAATTATTTTGCCTTTAAATCAGAGAACAAACAGAGCTGTTGTTTGAGGCTCTTAATCTGGTTGCTGAAATGCTGGCCTTTCAGTGCAGAGTGAGCCAAGGGGACACGCACTGCTCTCAAGCAACAGAGAGCAGCTCTCTTCTGCTACTGAGAGTCAGATGAGGAAAGGACTGTACTTGCTTTCAGCATGTGATTAGACCCCTGTGTTTCAGCTCGTTTCAAACGTGTTGCTTTCTACCTTCTATTTAATGTATTCCCACTTGGCTCACACTCCCAAAGTGAACTGGGAACCAATCAGCTGTGGACTTGTGCTACTGGAGGACTATTTCTGACATGCTGGGAAAGTTCCCAAAGTCTTTTCTCACCTTGCTTCCATCTCCTGCCTCCTCTGTCAACTGCCAAAACATCACACTTGCTAGTGACAGCAAAGGAGTTGAGGTAGTGTCCCATCCCAACACAGCTGATAGCAGTGTCTGGAAGCTCCAGGCAGGTTCAGGATGCCATCAGATGAAGGGCTGAAGCCTTGCACTGTTCAGAGACAAGAGGCTCTTGAGGGAGGGAGCGAATATTGCTGTCCCACCTTGCCCCACATCTTGTCTTCCATCCTGTCCTCCTTTTAAGGATGAGTGAAGGAACACCCACACAGGAACAGGGGCACAGAGGCATAGTTTTCTGCCTTTTAGAAACACAAGAGTTGCTAAAGAATCATTTAAAAACCAACTGCCTTTCTGAAATGGGGTGGTAATATATTCCCTTTTATTCTCCTAATGGAAACATTAGTGACTGATCAGTTCAAATGAATCTCAGTGTATAATCTGTTAATGTAGTTATATCCCATGGCAGCTGTCAGTTTGGAGAGGATGGAAATACCCTGGCTTTCATTCATCTGTCTAGGGAAGGTCACTGGGATTCAGATATTTTTACTATCCCTCATCGTCTGTAGTAGACAAAGTGGAACAAATGTCCTTGAGTGCTGGTGATACTTGCAAGGAACAGAGGTGATGAGCAGAAAACAGCGTGATGAAAAGAGACTATAGGGGACGAATAACAGCATATGTCCTATTTTGCTGCAGGGGCCTTCTGTTTATAGCAAACTCTAGGGTTTGGATGTAGTATTGTTCTGCCTATGCAACTGGGTTGTTTTTTTTTTTCCTCTGTGCTTAGTCTTCACCAGCAGAGATCTCTCAGGTTTCAGAGTCTCTCTGTAATTAGAAAGAACAGCTTAAATCCTGACTTCAAACGAGAAGCCACCAATCTGCTGTGTAAACAGAGAGCTTGAGTGAGCTCCCAGGAGGGTTTTTAAAATATGTTCTGCTAAGCCCCTGGGGGCAGGAGCCAGATCGTGAAGGGGATGAAGCCCTTCATTGCTACCAAGCAATCACACATGTTGGGGACATTAGGGAGCATGGGGAAGAAGCTGCACAGTGCAGCTGCACAGCATGCAGGTGCTTAGTTTAAGAGCACGGCTGTACCTTCGGTAATGCCTCCCGAGGCTGCACGACTTTCGTCTGCATCAGGAGGGAGCCCAAATGATTTTCTGCCTAGGTAGGTAAATTGCAGAGCACATGGTGCTGGCCTCTGTTAGCTGCAGGGAAGGAGGAGGAGGTTTGGGAAATAGTGTAGTACCTGATCTAGTCAGCATCAACTCTACAGGGACATAATCCCCTCTTTATCTTTTTTTTTTGGAGTAAATTCGAGCTGGCAAGTGACATCCCAAATGTTTTAGGTATATAGTGCTTCACAATGAACTGGCACTGGGCTCCCTCCAGCTGGGTCTGCTTTCCTGCAGAGCCATAGTCTAAGTGGGAGTCTGGATCCTGAAACAACTTCATGGCACAGACTGCAGGGCCTTCCCCAGCTGCTGTAAACAGCACGAACACTGTGCGCTGTCTTTGTATGGATATTGAGAACAGACTAAAGAGGTAGACTGAGGTGTGAAAGTCTAGCAGACCTTTTGCAGAAGATAAAGGAAATCTATGGAGGAAATCCATTGTCCCACACTACCTCTAATCTGTGCTAATTGTTGTTAAGGTGATTGAAATGATAAACAGGAATATAAACAGGAATCTCTGGAATTCCTTGGTAAACCCATACAGTTGATTTGCTCTGGAAGTTACCAGGAAGTACAGCTAAGGTGCTGCTTAGTTTACAAGAGCTCACGGGGATTTTGGCAGGCCAAGAATGATCGTGATCAATTCCTAACTCTGGCCCTAACTCTCAGCAAAGACCAAGAAAGCTCCTGACAGCTCAAGAACAGATCGGGAAATATATGACTCTGTAAAGGCACCTTTTCCCCCACTTGTGCTGCCTTATTTTGGATTAAGTTGTTCACAGAGTCAGGCTTAGCATTTCAAACCCACGTGTATCAATTTCTTTACTTGCTTTTTAACATAGCCACTCTGAAAATACAGAGTAGATCAGGAGAAATAAATTTTGCCTGCCTTAGGTCTCTTATTGCAAAGCCAGGTGACATTCTCCCCAGGAGCCACACAAGCCAGGACCATGGGTACGTTGAACCTTCATTTTCAGGAGGAGGAGCCTACAGGCACCCTGTCAGGTCTTTCAGCCCTGCCCTGCCATCACCACAGTTGCTGATTCTTCTGACTCCTCTGCCTGTCCCAGAACCAATATGCTTTATAAAATCTGCAGCAGCTGTTTTGCAATATGAACACGAAATTTTGGAGCTTGTGTGAACAGGATGGGGTGTTTCTTTGATATAGAGGGGATAACATATCTTTGGCTACTGTATGACCTGGGAAAGATTCTCTTTGTTTCTCAGGGCAAGCATTGTAAGAAGGTGATTAGACACTTTCCCCCTCTGTGATCTCCCATTATTCTTTCATACTGCAGCCAGCTCTCCATCTGATTATTGTATTGTGTAGTTAGGAGGCTCTACCAAACTTTTCCCTTCATCTGTGAATGCCAGTCCTCCAAAGAACAAGTAAAAGACCCTCATAACATCCCATCCTTTCACAGAATCACAGAATATTCTGACCTGGAAGGGACCCACAAGGATCATCAAGTCCAGTTTAAGTGAATGGCCCATGTGGGGATCATACCGACCGTGGTGTTATTAGCACTGTGCTCTAATCGACTGAGCTAATCTCAGGGTTTCATAACAACAAAGAGCCAGTCAACAACACAATGAGACAAGTCTCCCACTTCCCTGAAGCCTCTCACTGCTGGTAAGGAGATGTAGGCTGAGATAATCTTGTTTTCTTGGTCTGAATCCTGGCAACGCTTGTGCAATATTTTGGGCATCTGGCGATAAGGCATGCGCACTGCAGAGCTAGTTCTGGAAGGGCTTTGTAGGACTAGCCCTGTTGTGTAGGACCGGATGAAACCTGAAACCTGGAAAGCTTGTGACAAAGGTGGACATGGGCTGTGGAGCAGCTCTTACAGACCTTGCTGATACGCTCATGGGATCTGCCTCCACAATGGCATAGCCACCACTGAAACCAGAAGTAGAGAAGTGGAAAGTCAGGTATGGCTTTGTTTCAGCTACACATTTCCAGTCATTCCGGAAAGCAATTCTTATACTTGTACTGTTGAGTGGCAATATACCATGTACAGACAGCGTATAAACAGCTGGAAATGAAATGCAACATTCTAGGGGAGAAAGTTTCTAGAGGTGCTTGATACTCAGTCATCTCAGCGGGGTCTGTAGGTGGAAATGCACAAATGATATCAGAGTAGAGAGTTACGACTCTTCTCTTGGAGAAAAATGCCCCAGAAACTGCAAAGATTATCAGTTGGAGCAAGAATTGGAGTGAGATTTGACCTGGAATAAAGAAGGTTGGTTAGCCTCAAAAAGACTTATGCCAAACAAAAGGCCAAATCTTTAACTGGTGCAAATCACCATTTAGGTCAGCTGGCCCAGAGTGATTTAGTGGAAGAGGGACTCGAAAAGCTGTTTTGCTAAAAGAGATGTGAGTGTGATAGTAGATAGCAAATTGAATCATGTGAGTCTACAGTGTGTTACGGTAGGAAAAAAAAAGTAGCTAATGAGATTCTTATCTACGTATGGAAAGGCATCAAACCACAGCTGAGAGAGGCACTGTTTCCTCTCAGTGCCTGATGACATCCCAAACAAAATATACTGCTTTCAGTCGTGGCATGTATCACAGTAGAAAGGTATAGATAAATCCATGAGGATACAGGAAGAGGCACTGAGATGTTCTACTGTAGGACTGGAGAGGCTGACTGGTGAGGAAAATGACCAAAAAAAAGGCAACATAGATAACAGGGAGCCTGAAAAAATGAGATTACGTATGTCCATGTGCTTGCCAGGTGTGAGCTCCGCAAGGTAAGTATGGGGGAAGATAAGAAGCACATGGCAGCACAAAGGAGCACATGGAGGCACAGACCCCGGCGGGAGGTGGTGTCCCGCGGCAGAGCCCTACGGAGAGCAGCCTGCCTGAAGCTGACAGGGTGAGCAGCGCATGATCCCCCCACAGAAGGACATTTAGAAGGTGCTTTGCTGACATGGCAATGTGTGATAGGTCGCTTAGTGAGAATTACCACTAAGGAAATACTGTGTCTTGAAGAAGCGTATAAAACCAGCTCATTCCTTTGAATAAACGATTCAGATCCAGGAACCAGATTCAGATCCGGGAAACAGATCCAGGTTCAGATTAAGTCTGAGTTTCAATCACCAACAGGTAAGGGAATACTTTAGGTGGTTGTAACAGGCTGTAACCAGAAATAGTGGCATAAAATTATAAAACATAACTGACAGTAATATGAGGTCACTCCTCCCCAGGTTACCCCACAGAGGATTCTTTCGGAAAAAGGTGAGGGAAGTGCTTTTGCATGGCATACCCAGCTGGAGGAAATATCCTTGGCCCTCATGTCTTCCATTTTAATGGGTCCAAGTAGCTGCTGGGGTACTGTAAGGGTTTTGGGTTTTCCTGCCATTTTTTACCTCTCTGTTATCATAAATATTGATAGCCTTGCCCAGAGCACTTCCCTTCTCCTTGCTCCATGTGGATTCTTAGTGTGCAGGTTTGGGCTGTGCTGGGAAGGGTCTAGCTTCAGCTGATGTCTCTCCCTTTATTGAGAAGCTGTGGTGCTGGGAAAGGGCAGCATTGGAGGGGAGTGTGGGTAGGTGACTGCCATTAGCAGTCTGTAGGGAGAAAGTTGCCAGCAGTATGGAAATAATGGTGTGTTGTGCATGTGATCCTTTGCCCTTCTGGCTGATGAAGGAGCCTCAATCAGTCCTGCCCCTCTGGGTAGGGGATGGGAGTGCACACTGGGCCCTCTGTTAATAGCTGGGAAGAAATTCAAGCAGTCAGCACCACCTCCAACACAGGCAGCCCCTCAGTCAGTGGAATAAGGCGTGAGTTTCTCGACCGTAATGAGCTTGTTTTTCCATGAGATTGCTGTAATAAGCTGTAATGAACAAAGAGCTGCGGGATACAGAGTGAGTGGGTGATAGGATGGCAGATGAAATTCCATGTTGATGTATGTAGAAGTAATGTGGGGAAAAACAATAAGTGGATGAGTACGTATTAGCTATTACCACCCAGAAGGGAGATCTGCAGCCATCCTGGGGAGGAAAACTGTGTGGCATCAGTCAAACTGGAGGTGGGGGGAGGGAACAGCCGGGAAAGGAACTGGCAGCAAAACAGAAAACATCATTATACTGCTGTACAAATCCATGGTACATGTGTGTCTTGAATGCTGCCTGCAGTTGGTCCCACAGAGAGGATGTAGTAAAATGAGAAAAAGTGTGGCAGTGCTGGCAGGAGTCCTGCAGAGTGACAGGGGGCTTTGGCTGGGAGTGAGAGGCAGGGACAAAGCTGGGAGCAGCCACAGGGTGAAATTTTGAAGAGCTGTTGGTCAGAAGGGACAAACATTGAGGGAACAGGTATGAAATTACTCCCATATGAAGGGACAGCAACCAAGCTTTACACCTTGAAAAAGTGACAGCTGAGGGGGCTACGCTGGAGATCAGTCAAGTCGTGATGTGCACGGAGATGTGAATAAGGAATGATCATTCACTATTTATCACAGCATGGGAGCTACAGGACAAGGAACAAAGTTTTTGTGAAAAAGTTTAAAGGGAAGAGAAAAGAACAGCTTTTTTATCATTGCATGGCCAAACCTGGAACTGGTTACCACAGGGCACAAGTCAGTGACATGTTTATAAATGTGTTCAAAGGGCTTGGAAAAGTTATGAAAGTAGTTTAAATAGGGATGCTAAACTGGGATGCAGATGCAACCTCCAGCTCAAGGATTTTCTTCGCCCTCGACAGCAAGAAATTGGGGGAATTTCCATCCTGTTCCTCTCCCATGTTTTGCCCTAAGATGCCACATTGGCTACTGCCAGACAGGATGCAGAAGACAGACTTTAAGCCCAAGGCAGATACGGCAGAGGCTGTGTTAGGGGTCTAGCTGTGGCTAGATCAGTGCCAACTCCACATCCTGCAGGAAGCAAAGCCACACTTAGCAATTAATGTACTAGTTCTTGTGACTGACACTCTTTCAATACAGTCCTATTCCAGGGAAGAGTTAGCTGTTCAGGAGCATGTGAGATTAATTCCTAACAAAGAATTGTCCAACCATTTCCTTTAGGGAAAGCAGCCACAAGAAGATAGACTTTTGTTCTGCATCACTGACTGCTTTAGGTCATCCCTAGAGATGGATTTAAAGCAAAACCTCTTGAACCCTCTTGAACTTTAAGGAAACTCATTCCTGGATCTTCCATCTGGCTCAAAAGCTCTGCAAGGGGCTGAGATTCAAACACCTCTGAACTGAGGGGAAGTCTGGAGCCAGAGCCACAGCTGTAGCTCGAGGCCATCCTGAGCTTTTCATGTCAGCTTTCTTTGAGAGCACCGGCTCTGTTCCGCACAGTGCAGATGGGCCACAGGCCATGTGGAAGACAGAGTGAGAGGAATTTCTCTCACACACCACTCACGCAGAAAATTTACCTTCAGGTAAACTACTTTAAGAAAGCTTCATTATATTGGACAGCTGTTTACCCTGCTGAAAAGTGTGAGGACTCCTTCTTTTCTGCTTTTCCAAGACTTTCATCTCCCCTCTCTTTCAGGAAGAGTAGATGTAATAAGATTTAAAGCTCTGCCATGTAATTGTCATGAAGTTTATATCCCATGATTCCTGTTTGTGAGCAGAAATAAATTAAGCACCTGGATAAGCCCTCTTTCTCTCCCCTCTCCTGAGCACCCAAAGTGATGAGAAAACTGCTGAGAAACAACCACAATTAACGATGGGGTCACATTTAGTTCAGCACCATCGGCTGGTTAATTGGCTGATTCCATTACAGTTCCCCTTATCTGTGTGCCAACACAGCTTCTAACAAGCTGCTTGCTGGGTAATTAATCCTGTCCAGGGTTTAGATCCTGAAGCTGGGTCTGCTTTAAGGGACTGTGCCATTACTAGCCCTCTGCTAGCAGGGCTGCTTCACTCAGAGCTCCTCCTTTCAGAACCTGACTGTAGGTCCAAGTGGCAGAAGGGACATGCGGAGACATTACATTCCCTGGCGAAAGCCAGCCCTTAGTTTTGTGAAAAGAATCCAGACCCTGCACTCAGTTTCCTGCTTTTGCTGGGTGTTTGCTGGGTGGTGTTGTAACAGATCTGAAGTTAGGCAGTGCCTTGAGAAGTTAACTGGCCCTCCTGCAAATGCAGGTCATTCTATTAAACATATCCGTAACAGGATATAAGCTCTGCTAAAAAATTGAAATAAATTTATAAAATAACCAGTGTCCTGGATTGACAGAAAAAATGTAAGAGCAAGAGGAAAATGAAAATAGAGACTGAAAAATGAAGATGGAGCTGGACATTGAAGTGATGGGAAAGGCCAGGCCTGAGCATCCATGCACAGGGAAGAGCAGACAGACACTAGCAGAGACAGCAAACAAGCAGCTATCAGGGCGGTCTGTCACCTCTGTCACTGCTGTGCCTGATGCCACAGACACACAAGTGGGCTTTTGGGTGTGAGGCATACCCTTGTTTGTACTGGTGAATGTACTAGACAGAAGTGCTGATCTTATGTGCTCTGATGCAGAAAAGTCCTTTCAGCCTCTCAGGTAGGCTGTAGGTGAGGGAGGGTTCACCCGCCCTTCCCCAGTCTGTGTTGTGCCAAGACCTGTGCCAGACAGTCAACAGGAATGATTTAAGGCAGGAAAATGAAAATATGATGGGGGGTGAATGATTGTAAACATTCATTTGTGGAGCCTCTATTCTCTGATTTCTCATGAAAATACTTCTAAAAATGAGTGCATGAACAGTAGGTCACTTTGGAACAATATTCTTGGAAGCAGGGACATTGGAGATGCACATGGAGAAGGCATAATGACAGGATTAGCAGGAATGCAAGCAATTGGATGCTTTGAGCAGTGGGTAAAGGAGAGAGGAGCTTATATTTTTACCACCTATTGTCAGTCAGCTTTCATTTAGGAGGAGATTGATTACCTCCAGCTTTTTTTCCTTGGAAACTTTCCTGTACCACGTGCCCTCAGTCCTTGCTTTAACTTGTATCAGTCCAATGCTAAAGTAGTCCAGCAGCTGTTAACAGTCACTCAAGTGTTTTTTTTTTTTACTCCTGGAAGTAGGAAAATAAAGGAGATGGTCTCAGAGATAGGACTTGATGAGATGAATCTTGAGGTATTCCTCAGAGTCCATTTGCAGCTTGCTCAGTGCAGGAGCACCATGAGCTCAGGGGCCTCTGTGTGAGTTCTCCCAGCTAAACTGGGTTTTGCTTCAGCCAACAGCCTGGTGGAGTTGGAGTGTACAGGGCAAGTACCCAATCTGAAGCCATCTTCAGAGTAGAAAGAAAAGACATCTCCCTCCTAGCCAAACAGGACAGGAAAGGCTCTGTTGGCTGGGCTACCCAGACCACCAGGAGACAGTGGGGACCTGTGGAGGCAACTTCATAATTGTGAAGGTCTGTTGTAATGTACAGCTGTGCACAAATATCCTTATTATTAGTATTTTCATGGATCAAGTTTGGACATTGGTCTGCACCTATCAATTCAGGCGGGTGAAACAAACACAAAAGAGGCATGTGATAAAGCAAGATACTGGCGATGAGAAGGGGTTGCTTTAAAGAGTGATGCCCCTGGAGGAGCTGGGGAAGGTTTTGTAGCACTCTGCTGAGGAGGGGAGATCAGCATGATAAAGACAGAATTTCTGAAAGGACACAAAGGGGGCTAGGGAGCAGGAAGGGGAAGGCACTGAACAGGGCATGGGGTCAGCAGTTGAAGTCTTGAAGAAGGACAGATGGAGCGGAGAGAGGGAATGTGAGACTTGTAAAGAAGCAAAGAAGGTAACTGTGTGGTTTGGGTGAACTAGAAAGTGGGAAGAGATGAGATTACATGGCTGTAGTGAAAGAAAGATGTGGACATGCACGTTCAGTTCATTTTGCTAACTATCAGTAGCTGAGAAATCAATACTCATTAACAGCATAAGCAACCCTTGATTAAGAGAACAACATAATTACGACAAAAAGAGGATGCCTTCAGACACTTGCAACCACGAGAAGTATTGCCTACTACTCTGTCCTTTTTTTCCTGTGGGGCTGCTAGCAGGCAGACAGTTGATCAGAGTTAGATGTTTTTTTTCCATGATCACTGGTGTCAGAAAGGAAAGATGATAAGAATTTGACAGTGAATGCTCTGACAGTGTAGGTTCCTATTTTGTTTCAGGTTCCTGACTAACAAGTGAGAATACTGGAACGTGATGAGTGTTTGACAAGTCTGCTTTTGACTTAGGGAACTGCTGCCCCCATTTTCCTGTCCTGCTGCAGTTTAGCTAACCAGCTCTCAGCACGCCTGCTCCTCTTGTGAACAGGGAGCTTTGGACACCCACAGCTCTGTGATGATGCCCAACCTCTTAGCATGGGGCTTCCAACCCTGCAGCAAGGAGGAGCTGTTCCAGAAGAACTTTGCCAGGTTGTCACTACCTTCATTTTTGCTGACAAACAGTGCCTGCACATTTATTTTCACCAGCATTAGTGCATTAGGGGGATTTTTGCATTTCTGACTATACTACTATACCACTTCGCAGCCTCAGTTACAGCTGCATTGTGGATATTTCCATTTCCGACACTTTGGAGCTCAGAATTTGTCAGGGCTGAACACTTCTGAAGAAAATTATCTGAGGAAGACAAGAAGCACTCCAATACGTCAAAGAACAGACTGGGACTATTGATGTATTTGGTGCCATGTTTTCAAACTGCTGCCTGTTGGGAGCCACATCCATCTGTCTTTAGTTTTTTCTTCCTCCAGGAGTATGTACTAAGTACCATCTGATTTATTTATAAAGTATGAAACAACCACTGTTGAAGGGAAAATCTAATGCTGTTTGGGTCATCCTAACTTCAATGGATAAGACACCTGGAGCTTTGATATTATTACTGAGGATATCAGAACTGGTGAAGCTTTAAGTACAGCATTTAGAAACTTGTGAAGATGTTCAGCCAGAGTGGGAATATGGTTGATACAGGAAAATCCTGAGAGCATCAAGACAGAAGTTAGAAGTTTTATGATGATGGTTCTTACTATTATTACCAGTCTGCCTTTACAAAGGTACCAGTGAGAAATGGTATTGGTTTTCCTGTGCAACTGCACTGTTCAAAAGTATCTTCAATATGAAATGCAATTTGTTGAAATCTATAGTCCTGATGTTCTGCTAGAAGGGACTATATACTATATGGGGTTTTTTTTCTTTTACTTCAGGAGCCTGGGGTTAGCCAATGCAATTTTCCTATGAGGAAAGAATTTCAAAGGGTCAGGTCCACATATTTCTGATACCTTCTATGGAAATTAGCATTTCTGACAGACCAGGCTGCAAATCTTTTTTTCTGTGTCTGTGAATGCATTGTGGCCTCTGTTTGGTCGTTAGGGGATTTCTTGTTTGTTTTCTAGTGAGCTTAGCTAACATGCAGTTTCTGCTGATCTGCTTATGCTATGGAAGGTCTGAGTTCTGTGGTGTGGCCTGTACATTATAAATACTGTGCACACATTTTAACCAGATACTCGTGACAGCCTCGTGAGAGTCTGAGAAGTCCCTATCTCAGATGGGATCGTTTGCGCTTTGTGGAGTGCAGGACATAAGTCTTGTCATCAGGAAGATGCATAGACCTATTCTGCTTGCCTTTTTCCACAGGTTTACCCTGTGCATCCTTTCTGAGACAGACTCCCCGTGCTGTTTATGGATGTGATTTTTTGCTACCCAAACCCTAATGCTATCTCTAGTCCTACTTGGATGTGCTGACATTAATAAGTCTTGTATTAGTAAAAAGATATTTCCCTCTAATAAGAAAGGTTTTGTCAAATAAGGATGCTTTTTAACAGTTTTCATGCATGGAAGAGAAAGGGATGGAAGAGAGGAGAGTTGTGTTGCTTTAGCTACACTGATCTAGTTAAAGTAGCACCATTTTTGTGTGTAGACAAGAGCTTAGGAAATGTGCAGGTCTTAGTCTGGGGGCAGGACTTTAAAGCACCCATTGAAGTCTAGTGTCAGTTTTCAAGGCTGAAGAATATTATTTTATTTAGGCTTCCAGACCAGCCTTGCTCCAGGAATGCACTTAGGTTGTTTTTAAAGCAAACATGAAATCAATAGCCTGGTGTTCTGCTCTGCTATTTCTTGCCAGAGCCTAAGGACCACACATGGGTTTTCCCTCCTCTTCGTCACACTGCCAGGCGTGCTCTTGGATAACGGCAGGCAGTTCTTGGGATGAATGCGGAGAGGTTCCAAATGGCCAAACATGCACTGGACATCTGGGCAGGTTTTGCTGCAAAGTATTTTCCATCAGGCTTCCCTCCAGATATTGCCATGAAAGGACCAACTCACACCAACCACCCTGTCACAGATTTTATCCAGCCTCTGACTTTAGTGGGAGTTTTATCCGAGTAAATCTCAAATAGGAGCCTGTTGGCTTACCTCACCATTTATAATGTTCCTGGTGCAACCTGGGGCTGTGGTTTTCATTTTGACGCTGGCAAACACCAGCCCCGACAGCAAAACAGCACCGTGCCCTCCTGCACACCACTCCAGTGGTGGGCCTCCGCTTACATTTCCCTGGACTCTAGTTTGGTGCAGGAAAATAACTTACTTTCCTCCATTCTGTGCAGGGAACAGGGGCTTCACCCAGAGTAACAGATTCTGAACGCTTGTCCATGTAGAACTGATCTACAGTTGGGTACCCATTCCCGACTCCAAGCAGCCACCATCCTCATGAGCTAAATAATGGCCTCTGGCAAGCTGCTGACCTCTCTTGAGAGCTGAATGCTCCTTTGGTTTTTAGCAGCTCCCTCGGGCCAGGCTAGCTCCTCTCCTGCAGGGTTTGAAGCTGAACCGTATGGTACCAAGACAGGTCCCCAGACAGAAATGAAAACACACATTAGCAAAGAGGAGAGAAACAGGCTAAAATTGGAAGTGACCATTTCGTGTTTGATGTTATTCAGAGGAGTCTGTTCTTCATTTAGGACATTAATAGTTGTAACAGAAGCTGTAATATTTCAACAACAGTGGTGATTAGGAGCAAAGAGGCAGCTAATCTCCATCTAAAAAGAGCTAACTAGCCCGTCCTTTAGCCCCCACCGCACTGTCACATTTAAATACCATGAATATTCACTGCTTGGCACCCAGCTGGCATCTGAGCTGTTTTGACACAAAAACCTTCAAACTCAAAGAGTTTTTAATCAGTCTGCAAGAGAGAGAAGAAGAAAGTGAGAGAAAGAAATAGGAACAGAGAAAATGAATCAATGAGTTCAACAGAGAGGGGGGTATCCGAATCCAGTTAACCCCTTCCTTTCCCTGCAGACATAAATTCTGTCTCTGCAGCTCTGCCGCCCTCTCCTAGGCTGCAGGGGAATGGAGAAGGGGCACCCCATTTCCTCCACGCAGCCCCATACCGCCTGAGTGCTCAATCCTACCCTGAAGCCCCATATTCCTCGGTATCCCGTCCTAGCTGGGTGCCCGTTCCGCCTGGCTGCCCCATCCCACCCGAGCGTCCCTTGCTTCGGGCACCCCATCCCACTCACCTTCCCATACTTAAAACGCATTCCCTTCTGCTGCCTGTGCTTGTTTCCTGGCACAGGGCTTATTTACTCTCACCTTTGCCTGCGTTTGTGACTGGTTACCAATATTCTTGTGGCAGACAGCACCGTTTCACTCACAGTATGTGATGTGCTTTAGAGGAGCCAGTCTGCCTGCAAAGAGCTTTCATCTCAGAAAGAGGTTTCTCAGTGTTAACAACTGCCATCCTTACTGGAATCTCAAAGTTGCCTACAGCCCGCACAAACCTCTTTGCATCAGCTTTTGCAGCAGGATTAACTATGCAGCTGCAAACACTGAAAATCATGCCTTGCCCTGCAAGAAATAACCCCACAATGCTCTGAAGGGTAAAGTTTTACTAGCACTGTGGATCTGGGCACTGAGAGATCACCCAGCAGTCCCCATTTAACCTGGATCAATCCCATACACACAAGTGCATTTCTGTCAAACTAGTCTAAGTGCACAACTCAGAGTTTATGCAACTATGCTGTTATGTCAGCTTTGAGCTACTCGTGGTAGACAGTTTAGAGCTGATTTGGCAGGACAGTAGGGTGGCGTAGGAACTGGTCTACTTCAACACCGTGCTGTGAAAAAACTGACTTGTCTAAATTTTCTACATGTGTTTAACTTGGTGGAGTGCTAGATCCAGGTTTCATGTCATATGGCTGTGGCATTTTTGATCAATACTGGGAACCACAGAATCAGACATTTTATAATCAATCCACAGCCTAAGCCTAGAAACTTTGTGGCCCAGACTGCAGACCTCAACCACATGTGGGGAATCTGTACTTGCACCTCAGCTGGCAGCATGTTCAGAGCATAGAAGGGACTTTTCCAACCTACTGTGTCTTCAGGGAGTCTACTGTGGGCTTAAAGTACGCATAGGTTGTTGTCTCATCTGCCTTCAAGGTCTTTAAAACTGAGATGCACCTCAAAAGCCAATGTCCTAGTTCTTTTAAGGAAAACCTCTGGAAAACTGAGGTATAGAAGCCTGGGACTAATTTAGGCTGATTGTTACGGTCGCTGCGAAGGACACTGGTATCCAGGGGGGATGTAACTGAGGTGGTGTTGTACAGACCTTCCAAGGCAGGCCTGTCAGAGGCAAGGTGTTGCAGCTGGAAACAAGAAGACAGTGGCTGGAAGTCCAAGGCCAATGAGGGAAATAAGCAACTAGCACTGGAGGAGCAAAGTGGATAGCTGCATCCCACTGGCAGTGGAGCAGAAGATCTCTTGGGAGAACAAAAGAGAGCAGGGTTCGTGAGGAGCCCGAAGGCCCTGCTGCGATCAAAAGGGTGCCACAGGGGAGGGACTGGGAGCAATGTGGTGGCAATGCTGTGGGAGTCAGATCTGCACTACACTGATCTGTCAGGACTGGAGGTGGAGCATTACGGATGTCAGGGAAGGACAGCAAGGAGAAATTAGTGTAACCAAGATGGGAGATGAGAGTTTGGGAGCAGTTTCTTCCTGTGTGGGTTCTTCAAATCTAAAGCTAGTGTAAAATTTATTAGGAGTTACTGAAGCTGTGGTGACTTTTACTGAATACAGTCTGGGACTCCTTTGGGAGGAAGAAGTAGAAACATTTGGGTTCCACATTTTCTTAGTGCTCTCAAGATCCTCTGGTGCTCTCCAGATACAGAGATCTCACCCAGGACTTTTAAAATTTACAAGCATGCACACAATAGCCAAATGTGCTTTGTAATCTCTTCCCAGGCAGCAGACAAAGTGGGTTTTGCATAGATTGGTACTTACTCTATTCAAGTTGATAATTATTTTGAATGGAACACTCCCCATGAAGCATGCCTGGAACAGCATCAAACTCTATGGGCTGTGGGAGGCATATCCATCAGCTGCACTCTAGGGTGCATTCTGGAAAAGTTCACAGCTGGATAGGAAGATCCATTTTCCTATATACTTAAATGAGAAAATAGCATGAGCTTTTCTTCAGTCTCTTCTTGCCAACATCTGGCCACAACTTAAAATGAATTTGCACAGTTGCTATGAACTGTATCTGGGCATGCTTCTTTTGCCTATGGAAAAATGTGGGAATCTAATCATCCAGTACAAAAAGAAGGTGCTCCAGCTAATATGTGCCTCAAAGACCCCGAGGAGATGGATTTGGAATGTTTTTGAGGAGATGGATCAAAACTATTTTATTTGACATTCACCTACAGTTTTCTGTTGCCTGACTCCATCATGTTTGCCTACAGCCAACATGTTCTGTATTAGGAAGGGAAAATCCAGGCTGAGCCACAGGCAGCAGAGGTGTTGAGCTGGCAGCTCTCACCCACCTGAGTCCACTCTCTCCCCAGCCTGTCCCAAGGGGAGCATGGTGCTGCTTTCGTGGTGCTTTGAGGGTGGGGGGCTCAGATAAGACATAAAACAGAAGCTGTGGCCATCTGTGGCCATTAAAATTCCATGACACCTTTTGGTACTGAAGCAGTTGGTGCTAAAAGTACCCACTTGCAATACAAGGCAGACAAGCCTCGTGCAGCCTGGTGAGAGGGTGCCTCGTGAGGTTTGATGGGTGTTTGTCCGCCTGCAGTGGAGAATGAAGCAGACCCTCCGGCTCACTGCCCAAAAGTCATAATCCCAGAGCTGGGAGCAGAGTTGCTGCATCCCTGAACCAGAAAAGAAGCTGAAAAGGAAAGAGCTATGTATGGATTGTACAGCATGCTAATAAGAGAGCTCTATGCTTCCTGCGACTGGATTTACACACAGTGCTGCTGGATGGTGGCACATAAATGGACAAATCTATTTGCAGGAGGTAGAACTGTAGAATAGTTTGGGTTGGAAGGGACCTTTAAAGGCCATAGGGTCCAAATCTCCCCCAAAATGTTTTAAGTTTTTGGGATCCTCGGGATCCTTGCAGTGAGCCACAGAGTGAGATGTAGCCTGACACTCCAAGGTTATTATGTGAGATAAGAAGGCTCTCAAGCTCTTGTTGTAGGTTGAATCACATCTCTGCAACTGTTAGAAAACTAAACTTGGGGTGAAAGTAAAGGCCCTACAGAAAATGAAGTATAATCCACTACATAGAGGGGTAGAAAGCGGGGGTGATGGTGGGGACCTTTACTGACTGACAGCTTATAGATCCTGTCCTCAGCACTTGCTCTCATCCCTGAGTCTCCCTGCTGTGCAGTGACCCAGGGCAGGAACCAATCCACCTGAAAAATAAACATTTTTTTTTCCCCTAGAGTTGTTTTTTATCTGGATGAGTTCTCTGGTCTCATTCACCATGTGCTACACAGACAGCATGCTGGCATAGCTGGTGGTGCAGAGTATGGGCAAGGAGGCAACAGGGAGTGGAAGGCAAGCAGGATTGCTTAAACTGATGTAAGTAGCCGGGATTCCAAAAATGCAACCACAGCCTGCCCGGAATGCTCTCCTGGGTGCCAGGGCTGACCTGCAGTTTGCACAGAAGGAGCAAGAAGAAAAAATGCCTCTCTCAAAAACCCTTCAGAAATTCTCGAGTAATCCGTGCAAATCATCCCAAAATGCTGTTACTGGGACTTTGCAGTTGGTGCATAAGGATGCTGGAACCTTATGAAACTCACTGGTGTGGCATCCTGATACTGAAAAACAACAGCACTTTATGTCTTCGTTCCTTTCTGTCTATAATAACTCTCTTGCAAAATCCTTTCTTCTCTGTCCTTCTCTGGGAGGACAAAGATCTGGTATTTCCCTTTGCTCCTTCCTTGGCACCTCCTGTGTGCCTGGGAGCTTGCTCAACATTCCTGGTATTGCCCTCTGTTAGGAAGGCGTTGTGTCTACACCCCAGGGGAAGAGCTGCTTGGCCTGGCATCGTAGGTGGAATCCCCATGGCACCACCCCACCCCAGCTGCTGCCCAGGGAGGAAGCACAGGACTGTGAGCCCTTTCTGGCTGCTGTATTTCATCTCTCTGTGCTGCTGCTTCCCAGGCAGCATGTGATCCTCTGCAGTATGCTCGGCCTTCTATAGGGAATGGGTTAATGCTATAAAATAGTCTTTTTATGGAACCTCTTGGCAACGCAGAAAACTTTCCCATTGCCAGGGTGTTCTTTTTATTCAACGATTTGTTCCCAGAAGGCAGCCCGTTTAAACAGGTTTTCTCTATTAAGGGGCTTCAGCTGCATTTGGGGGTTTTTTTTAGCTTATTCAGTGTGCTGTAAACTGCAAAATAGTGTCCTACAATAGATTTGTCTGAGGGAACTGAAGTGTGTACTCCTGTGATTCTGCCTACTGTGGGAGCTCCTTGAAAGCCAGATGTCGCATCCAAAGAGTAATCTGTGTTTACAACCACGTGGCCACACATAATCAACATTTTCAGCAGCCACCAAACCGAAATTCAAATCCTGCAATTTTGCTTCTCTACCCACCTGCCCTGCACACAGCCAAAGCAAGAAAAAAAAATTTTCCAGGACTTGGATGGGATCATCTCTTTTATTTAGATGAGGAAAACACACATTGCTGTCTGCAGAGGGCTGAATTTAGCTTCCCGGCTGGGGCCTCTCATCTGTAAATTCTTGCAGACAGAAAAACACCAACTGCTAGCAAGATAATCCAATTTCCCTTCTCTCGCACTCAGAGGAAGACTGCCTACTCCCCCACGCCATGTGGGTTTCAGTCTGGCAGAACTTCTCCCAACCACTATACCCCGGGCAAGATCCATATCAAAGCTTCAGCCCCCCAGGGATCATTAGAAGGCATTTATTTCTGCATATTCCAGTCGGGGATGCAGGGGTAGGGGTGGAGGAGGCAGATAACTTTATTCACAATGCAAATAGGCTGCCCTTACTTTCAACCTTTGCTTCAAACCTGGAGATATTAAAAAAACACGAGCTCTTCTAAAATAATAAATACACTAATTTTGCTGGATGTTATATTGCTGGTGCCTCCAGGAAAGTGCCCTGGCACCATTTGATGGGAAAAGCCAGTGAAATCTGTCAACTCTGCTCTTGCCCTCGCTCCCCAAATTGCTGTTAAAAGTTCAGTCGAGTGGGCTGAATCCATATGAGAGCACTTGACTCATTTAAGAAAGATTGCTAGTAGGTAGTTTTGCACAACAGGACTAAGATGCTTCAAGGACTGAGGGAAAGTCAACCCAATTCTCACTGCAAATTTGAAGCACTGGTCTGTGATTTACTAATAGGGAGCAGTGAGTTATTAAGCTCATCACAACGCAGCATCCTGCTCCTCTAGTCCAGAGGGAGCCAGCTATTTAATAAATCAGAACCCAGTGCTAAGCTACAGGGATAAAAGGATCTACATTAATATGAAAATATTACTATCTGGAAGAGCAGATTATAATCTAAATGGGTTAGAATGAGATAGCACCATTGTTTAGAAGAAACAGCTTGCTCCTAATCTCATTAATCATACTAGCAATGGAAGATATCTCCAGACCCCTGGTAACACTTTGGAGGGTTGGTAAATGTGAGGATCATGCTGGGTGGGTTCAAAAAACTGCTCAAGGCTGCCTTTCAGTGTCAGCTGGATGATCTGTCTGAAGGAAGCAGAATGTTCAGCTGAAGGGGATGATACAGCTTTTCCTTCTGAAAGATGTGCAGCTTTGCAGACGTTCTGTACCCCTTGCAAAAGTGAGCATTGCCCAGAGACACTCGTGATGAGGGAAGTTTCTCTCCTCCACTTCCCTCCAAAACTTTATCTGGAGCCACAGGAGAGGTGGGTGGAAATCTGTAAGATGAGGTTTTGTTCTTCCTTCTTCACTTGTGCAAACCGAAGGGAACGTGTCATAGCAGTGCCTGCTATGAAAGGGCAGAAAAAGATGGGGTCAAATTCAGGGGCTGTTTCCCCCCCAGGCCACAGCCCCAGGGCAGCCCCTTCAGGGTCATCTTCTCTGCAGTTGCCTCAGGCACTGTCTGATGTGAAGTGTCCAACCCTGACCCTCACTGCTCACACACTGCTTCCCTCCAGGCCTGCCATCTTTCCCTCACGTGTATTAAGTCAGGCAAACCTGCCCTGGCAGAGACTGTGATGCAGCCTGGGCACATACAGGCAGCTCTCTGAAGACATGGTGATGGCTAGCAACCTGTCTGCCTTCACTGGTCATGTCCAAATAATAAAGGTTCCTCCTCTGTCAGCAGGGCAGCTGCTTTCCTGGGTTTCTCTCTGCCACCTTCGAAGACATTCTCAGGCTGCCTCCTCACTGAGCCCCCAAGACAGCCTCATCATTCTGCTTGCAGGAGCCTCAAACATGGTCCCAAGCTTGGGGCTCACAGATATCTCCAATTGTCTTTCATCTCTTTTTGCACAGGATCTGCAATGGATGGTCAGCATCCCTGCTCAGGTCTCTTGCAGACTGTTTTCTTTCAGCGTCATTGAATCTTCCAGGTCTGTGTCCAACTGAATGGCTTCTGAGAGGATTTTGTATAAAACAGACATATAATCACGTGAGAAGCCTTCAGCATTTACCCATTGTAACATGGTGTGGTTTATCTTGGGGCTTTTCACCAACTGCAGGATGCAGGTCCTGCAGCTCAGCCCTCAGCTCACCAGCATCAGCCCGGTGACCTGTGCAACAGCTCATTGTTTAGCTCACAAGAATTGTTCTCAGACATCATCATGGGGATAGTTGACCCTGGCAGTACTGTCATATGGTGATAAACCCAAGAGCTCGGTTCAGAGACATACATTTTTTCAGCCTTTTTGTTTTAAATCCAGTCAAAATGTCAAATGGCCTAGATTTAATTAGCAGAGAAAATTCTGCAAAGAAAATGCAGCAATCATTACTGATGAGAAGAGTGAAGCCAAAGTGAGACTGCATTGCTAAGAGTTGTTACTTTCCTCTGGAACCTGTGGCACTTCCAGCCTTAGTCACCAAAGTAAATTTTCCAGCACACCCTTCAGGGAAGTGCCCAGTCAGGCCAGCAGTCTAGCTCACGCTTGCTTCATTACAGACCCCTGTCATAGAGACATTGCAAGCAGACAAATTGTGGCCCAGGCGCCCAGGCAAGGCTGGCAGGTAGAGCTTAATCCACTCAAGATACAAAGCTTTTGATTTTCACAAATATTGAGACTATTCTTTGCATTAATGATAAAGTGGATTAAACATGCCCCGTTTTTCTAGATAGTGCCCCTCTGGAGTTTCACTGGGACCAAAGTGGATCTGGCATTTAAACTAAAGAAATCCCTGTTTAGCGTGTGGGAGTCTCGAGAGAGGCCTCAGATCTGCATTGCAGCTGTGAAATACAGCATCTCCTCTGTTGCTTATCAGAGATCTATGTTTCTCCTGGGAAAATTTTGCCCAAAGGATTCAGCCCTTGCCAGATTTTCTACTGGAATTTGTTTGTTTATTTTAAATTTCTTTTTAAACATCTGAAACCAACAAACTTAAAAAATGCTCTAAATCTATCAACTTGAGTTAATCTCTTAAAATAAAATAATAAAATAAATTAATTCCTCCAGGCTGCCAACTTCTATTTCTAAGACTTAGTCTAAAATGGATTTAAATGACTGAAATTCTAAACCCAGGAAATACGAAGTTTAATTGGAAAGAATCACAGTTTTTCTTTTCTCCTGTGCAACTACACCTGCTCTTGGCATCTGAGTCTCCTGAACTTTAAAATGGTTCATATCAAACAGGCATGTGTGTGTACAGTGCTGTTCTTTTGACCTCTATGCCTGCTTTGCAGCCACAAGGAAATACAGGTACCCAAGGAACAAGTCACTCAGGGACAGCTCTGCCTCATCTCCCCACTCGCTCCTCCTGGAGAGCTTTCCCCTTTTCTACGTTCTCTTCCTTCTTCGTGTCTATACTAATTTGTCATGCAAAAAATATCAGGGCAGGAATGGAGCCGGATATTTTCGGTTCAGTACAACATCTAGTGTTTTCCATGGTTTCTACTATTCTGAGAGGCAGAATTTTGCCATGATGCTATGTGGACCCTGGAGATGATGTTTGGCTGTGAATGCAGCTACATCTCCCACAGCTTCAGGCGTGTTCCAAGCAGGTGAGTGGGCTGGGATCTATAAATAACGTGTACTAATCCATCCTTCAGTTTATAGGGAGGGATAGTAGAAAACACACAGCTACAATCTATTCAGAGAATTTATTAATATTAGATCCTCGGGAGGTATCTCTGCTTACTCCACAAACATCTGTTTGTTGGAAATACCATTTTGATAAACAATTTTCTCAGCCTCAGTACTGCAGCAGTACAGACGTTACAGGTGGATGGTGATACGGTCCCTTTTGTTCCTAGTGCAGGGTGGTTCTCCCCAGTACAGAGGTGTAGGACCACAGTTCTTCTCTCACAGCTGCACCACACATAGGCATCTGCAACACATGAAGCACTTGGGCATCAGCAATCATAATCAAGCCCCCAGAGTGAAACTTCAAGGAAAGGTGCTCCCTAAGGACCCAGAGTCCTCTGGGTAAGACTCATTTTGAACTGTAGTGATGTTAGATGGAGATCTTCCAGTGTATCTCAGCATTAAATATGTTTGTCCTGGAAATAGCTTCAACTGCATATTTTGAATGAAATCTCTCTGCTCTGGAGAGAGCTAATGGTCAGCTACCTGCAGATTTCCGTATTTCTCCCATTCCATCTGGAATCCTGCTGACTGGTAACATACAGAGCTGTCTGACGTAATGGATGGCCAAGAATGGAGAATCCCAAGTTTCTGCCTGTTTCTGGTGGCTATCCAGGGAATATGGTATTCACTGAGGAGGATAGTGTGGGAGAGTAACCCTCTAATAAAAAGTGAATTCTGATGTTTGTATCTGTATCCAAGCTTTTGCAGTGTATACAATGACTTGTATTTTAAGAGCCTTGCTACCTTGTCTCACTATTCTAGAAAAGACTTTGGAATATTAAAAAGAGAACAGTCAATCCCACTATCAGCAAATAATCCTCTAGGAGACAAATACAGTAAAACAGTCATACTTATCTTAGCCAATATTGATATAATCTCAATTTCGTAGGTTATTGCATTTGAAAAACTATTCTGGAACTATTCAGAGAATATACATGTGATGGGGTAAATGAGTAGAATATGATTTACCTTTAAAAGGTCAGGCTGTGTAACAATACCTTTCTCTAAAAATGTATATTTCATTGTCTGATCAGCTGGTTGAATGTCTTACTATGATACAGCAGCATCGTGGTACTGTACATTTTGAAGGCAATGCTAAATTCAGATCCTGGCTCCAGCTGAAAGGCTCAGGATGCCATGACTTGCTGTTTGGGGCACTTGCTGAAGAGGAAAGCAAAGTTCAGGGTTGGATCCAGACCCAGAGCCCCAGAGTCCCTATTTTCCTGCTGCCAGCAGCACTAGTTTTGCCCTACTTGTTTGACTAGGAATGAATGGGACTGGCTTGGTTTTCTTCCAGACCGGTTTTACTTTGCCTCATTATAAACTTCACCATGTACTGTCCTTTCCCCTGCCTTATCTCCCCGTCTCCTTCAAGGGCAATCCTGGAATGTAAGAGGGGTGCTTTTGCTGGGAGCTGTTCTGAGCTGAGAAGACAGGCAAAAGTGACCCTTTATCCTGCTTGGTGTTTCAAACAGCTTCCGCCTGCGGGGAGGGGATGTATTGAGAATGTGTGAGAGAAAACACTGAAAAGGGAAAAAAGGCACAAAAAGGGAGGAGAAAAAAAGTACAGCAAGGAAGCTAGAAACAAACTTCAAGTTGTGGATTATTTCTCACCCAGGCTCTAATTAGGAAGCCTCTTATGGGACTGTGAAGCTGTCAGGCTGCCAAATGTCAGCGTGTTTATCGGAGATCAGGCGAGTCTCCTGTCTGCAGCAGTGAGTTTGGTGCCATGATCCTCCAGGGTCCTTCCAGCGAGTGTGACTCACTCGGCACTGGCACCTCCGGGCGCTTCGAGGCGCAGTGGAGGGATTCTTCTTCTCCCTTAAAAACCCCAAAATAAGCCCTTTCCTGGGATTTGGCCTCTTCATGCTCGTTCTGCATGGAGAGGGTTAACCATGCAGTGCAGAGCCGCTTCAGCGTATGTGACTCAGATTCCCAGGGAAATCCCCAGCTTATCTGATGGAGCCTGTTAGTCTGCTAATTGAATAAGCTCCTATTAAAAGTGCAATGTTTTTTAATGACTGTTAACAGCGGGCCAGAGTCTGATCTGATCTTTTCGCTTGGGATGGTTTTTGCTGCTGGTCGGGCCCAGCCCCTGATTGCCGCCGGGCAGCTGCCCCCAGCCGCCCCGGCCTCAGCAGAGCCGCAGCCGGGCGCTGAAGCCAACACACCGGCTCCAGGGCTTTTGGGGTGCGGGTGAGCTACCGGCCTCGAAACTTCACATTTAATGAGCCTAGCCTTCATGAAGTGTAACAGGCAGGAAGCTTTTATTGGGGATCTTTAGGAAGAGGCAGAATGCTGCAGTGCAGCCAGCAGAGGAAAGCATTTGTTGGGAGGCTACCAAGGATTTCATGTAACATAATTGCTGTGAATATTTTTTACGTGATTCAAGCCGTGCTCCGAGTAATTACCTTTCCCAGTGTTGAAATCAGGTTGATTTGTTGGTTCTGCATGTTGTCTGTGTCTGCCTAGGAAAAATGATGTGTATGGCTCTGCATATGCACATTCACACTCTAATTTTAATTAAAATTATGTGTATAATATCGGTATCTCCTTTTTCTCCACAGGAATTGATTTTGAGAAGGTATATGCCTAACAGGAAATTTTTTAAAAATGTGATTAGCATTTAAAGTTAACTTAGTTGGGTTCCAGGGTACTTCCGAAGGAGACTGTAACACCTCTGATTTCACCTAGGCTCAGGGTGGGGTTGGGCTCTCTTGCATGACCCTGTGACCACATTTGCCTTCCTTTTCTTACCTGAAACTCCCAGTGGATTACCCAAGCCTATGTGACGTCAGAACCATGTAAAGTTTTCTAATAAGAAGATTTTTTTTTTGTTTCCTCTTGCAAGCCAGGAATGAGATCTGACCACCTTCACCCCCACACATCTCCACACCTACTCAGTTCCTTTGTGTCCTTTTTGCTTTTCTCCTAGGAGTGCTTCTATTAAAATGCAGGAGCTTCTTTTAGGAGGTCCCACACATCCACACTGACACTGAGCTGCTGCTTTAAAAGTTTCGTAGCAACCCGTAAGTTGTGGGTTTTTTCCACACAATAACAACGACAAAGTGTCAAAAATCTCAAGCTCCTGTTATCAGAGGCAGAGTCTAAACCCCATTTCTCAGCCTGTTTTCTATTCCCCACTCCCGAGTTGTCAGATGCTGTGACATGGCTCCATCACACCACGACTAGCAGTCCCAACAAACAGAAAATGATTTCCAACTGGCAAACATGCTGTTTACTTTCCAGAAAAATTGCACTTTCCCATCTGACAGCTGATCAAGGGATCTCCTGCTGCTGTCAGCATGAAGAAGTGTTTAAACACAGGGATGGAAGTTTAAACATTTTCTCATTATCACAGAATAAAAAAAATTTAAAAATAATAAAAAATAAAGGCATTGAGTCTCTCCGACCACCTGCTGTGCCAGTAATGAAGCGATATCACATGACCAGCCGGCGAGGACTTTTATCTCTGCCCCAATATCATTACTGAAGTGACACCTGTCACATGACCCGCATCAGAGCTTTCATCTGGGCTCCCCAAATGCAGTCCTGGCTTGTGAGGGGGATTTTCCTGGCATTTCCCTCCCCCACACACACTTTAAAGAGCATTGCCCACTTGCACCATTACGGACAGGGGTTTGCAAGTTTTAAAGCCCTTGGATCTTTTCTCGGCCATATATAATTTGGCCAACAAACTTGCTCCAGGCTGAAACAAAACAGAATCCTGGCCTGGGAAAGAACTTATTTCATTTACTTCAAGATGTTTTTAAAGCAAATATTTAAGTCCGATGTTAAATTCTCTTTACATAATGCAGGATGTTAAAGGATTTCTCAAAAACCTCAGATTTGTTTTTGGTTTTTTATTAGGTGGTGAGAAGAAACAGTTTGATGACCCTTAAGCACAATGATCTCCATTTACATGCACTTTGTAAACCCTCACCTGCTTTACCAAAGCATCCTACCCCTGCCAAAAGGAAGTATTTTCTGGGGAGAAAAAAAAAAAAGGAAAGGTCAGTCCTGCACCTCTCTGCCAATGTCTGGGATTTTTTGTGAGGTGTTCCACAGCAAACACCTGGATTTGAGATGGGCCCACATAAATGACAGCAGTACTGAGCACTTACTTGCCAGAACCCATTCAGTTATTATCTCAAAACATTAGACATTCAAATGTGACAGGGGATGATCACCCCACAGTAACTAGATATAAGCAGGTTGGAGATAAAAGAATATGAACTTTATGGATTTTTCCACCTCCTCCTTTCCTATTCCACACTAATCCATGAATGAAGTCAGGTACTTTTCTCCCTGCATAATCTGATTCGGCTCACAAAACAAAGAAAAACTAACTCAGCAAAAGAGTTCGTAGTTTCCCATCAGTTTAGTGAATTAAATCAGTTCTTCAAGGGCTTACAAAGGTGCCAGGAGAAAAGAGAAAGACTGTAAAGCTTGAGGCAGGAAGGGAAATGAGGGAAGCAGAACTGGGTGGCACTAACTTGGTACATGAATTCAGACGTGTTTCTTGTTACGTACTCTTTCTGACCCATTACAACACTACAACCATTTTCCCCGAAAGCTGTTGCCCCTGAGATTCTGCAGGCCAGGGGATGGAAAATCTACTGAGATCAGTATTCCTGATGTAAATAGCATTCCCATTAGTTGAGGAGTGCTTCGGAGTCAGTTTCTCTCTGATTTGGCATGTTTTAGGCATTGGGCCTACAATGTTGAATTAATGAACAGAAGACTGCTGGGTTGCAGCATATCCAGGGTCTTCCTGGCTTTTTGCCCTTCTAGATATAGAATTAGAAGGTATCATTTGACTCGTTGGCAATTTAGCAGTGGCATGGCCATTATGGGGTAGCAGCTATGTAAAACAGCAAAGCCATTCTCTCCCACTGCTCCAGGGCAGAAGAAATTTACAATTGATGCTCTGGCTAGACCATGAAGAAAAGTGACTCAGTTCTCATCATCAGATCACTCACTGCCCATGCATTACAAATTTTTCATTTAACATATCTTGAGCATTTAGTTGCTCTCAATTAGGAGCAGACATTCAGCCACAACCATCCCACTGCAGGCAATGGAGATCCTGCTTCTTCACTGCTCTTGGTCCAGACATCTCCAAGAATGCAAAAGGAATGCAGGATATCCCTATCCCAACTTGGGCATCATTTACAGCTGTTCTGTTCAGTATTGCAAAGGGAGGTCAGGTCACTGGGAGTGGCTGATGTTCGGGAGATCTGGGTCCACGCAATCTAGAGCTAGAAAGACTCAGGACATAGCTTGTCTTTACATCAAGGCAGAGAATTTTAAGGAACATTACATAAGGAATATCTTGTCCTTTTAACTGAGCAGTGCCTGCAGGTAGTCTATGTCCCCTTTAATGTAGCTAATCTTTACATTCCTGAAATTATGTCTGTAGCAGGGGCAAAGGGGACCATGAACAGCTGTGCTGCCTCCTGCATAGACGTGCAGTGTGTGTTTGGAAAACGATGGACTGGAGTGGGGCCGGAGATGCAGCTCTCTTACACTAAAAGCTCACCTTTCAGCTGTTTCTATGGCTGCCACCCACAGCTCCTTGACTGGTTTTGTTCCAGTCCTCAATGCTCTGCATAATTCTTGCTCAGAGAAGTTCTCCCAGTCATGCCAGTGACACTACTCAGATGAATGAAAATATTCAAGAAGGTTTGGATGTCTGCACCTTAATGATTCATCTTTGTCTTCCTCTTCTTTCCAGATGTGTTGTGAGGTTACACCAAGGCTACTGATTTCTGTGTCCCAGAGCTAAGAAAAAGTATCTGAGATAACTGAAACCAAGCAGACTAGTACTTGAGCACAGTAAATTATTTGCTTTCCCAGTTCTTTCAGGAAGAATTCTATGCGAAATTTCACAGTAACTGCAGTTGGGAAAGAGGTCTCTGATTTCCCCATGTATCCCCATCAGCACTCACCTCAGATTAGCTTTTCTTCTCATAGTCTGTCAGCAGCCTTGAGATCAAGTAGATTAAAACACTGTGGAAACTCATTAATGAGCCAGGACTCTCTACAACAGCTGGACCAAAAATGGACTGCATTTGGCTGCATCTTAATTCTCTGCCATCTCCCCTCTGCTCATCAACACCTGCACACATTTGGGATGCTGTATAAGACCCCTGAATTCAGCTCTAAGCAACCAGTCTGCAATGCACATGTCTAATGCTCTGCTGGTGTGGAACCACTATGCTGGTAATCCTGTTAGTAATGGCAGAAGCTCCCTCTAGGAAATTATAACAAATAGTCTTAAACAATTCCTTTTGTTGACAACTCTATCCAAGAAACCATCTTCCCTGGAGACTTCACTCAACTTTTGACTAATCCCCTCCTTCCCTCAGGAGCTCTTTTGTTGAAGGAGATTGTAGGCATATCCCAGGAATGACAGGTCTCTGTAAGCCTTGGATGAGCCTCTACATTCTTTCAATTGTCAGTCCCCATCTGTCCTGTTTGTACATCGATCTTCTGGTCCAGGGAGCTCTCTATTAAGTGACACATGGCTGAGCATATTTTGCAAGTCCAGTGTCCAGACTGTGCTGTTACATCTTCGTTGCCAAGTCAATCCTTCTGACATTGCTTTCTGAAAAACAAAAGGCAGGACATCTGCACAATTTCATTCTCTTCTACTGAAAGGTGATTTTTAAAAACACACACCCCACCCCTCAAAGTGTGTCTTTGTTTCATAATTTCAAAGATTTTTCTTCACTTTGTCAATATAAGGAGTTATTTAAAAGGTCATTGGTGTAAGAAGGGGGTACAATCTGTCCCTATTGTGAGGAATTCTATTAGGGTAAAAGTCCATGGCCTAAGTCCTGCATCAAAAAGAAAAATAAATCCCAATTATAAATATTCTTCAGGGCTAGTGCCTTCAGTCACTCTGCTTGTTAAAAGCTGGTTTAAAACAGACTCTTCTCTTTCTGGAGATTCAACTACACTTAGCTGGTACAGTATGACATACATGTAGGAGGCACACCATTAGTTGTCTGAGTATTTATTTTGAGAGGCAGAAGGAGAACAGTAGCAGATTCCAGTGATCCATATGTTCCTCCTCAGCAGGTAGAGGGAAGGTGGCGGGTGGAATAGGGTAGAAAATGGGTGGAGTGTTGGCATGGAGTATATATCACCCTGGGATAGACAACTGACAGAATCTCATCTTTTCCTGAAGCCAGAAGGAGAACAAGGAGGAGTCTGTGATGATGTTTTGTCCTTGCTGTGTTGCTCCCATGGATTCAAGATGGAGCCTGGTATGTTTTGTTTTTTGGTTTTGTCTATTTTTGTAACTTAACTCAGGTTGGCAAATGAAGGAAGGCTGGCCAGTTTCAGTATGTTCCCAGGAAATTCCATTCTCTCATGTGCCAGCGTGAGGCTGTTGTGCTTTAGATGCCTGTCTACCTCTCATTAGATTTGAAAAAGCATACAAACCCCCCTGCTTTCCATTGGTAGCCTATTAAAATGACAAAAAAATTACTGTTTCATTTATAACTTTGCTTGCATGTCTGAATCCAGATGCCTGTTTTAAAAAGAGAATTAATAATATGAACACTGTCACATATAGAATGTTTTTCTGTAATGAACTGCAGAAGAAAACTTGAGTTGACATTTAAGCTTGTTTAGTATGCTTTGTAAGCAGCTAAGAAAAAATGACACAATCATTTTGAGGCCAGGTTAATATAAAAAAACTGTTTAAGAGTGTCTCCTACTAGTTCCAAGTTTTTACTATTTTAAATGCTATAGTTGTGAAATGCTCTCTAAATCAGTTAAAATGGGCCGAATCCAAGTTCATTGAACACTGATGCATGAGTGCCCTCCTCAAGTGAGTTGTCCCAGAAGCCTTAATGGAACTGACAGCCAGCTTTTCTGGCAGGATTAGTTCCTCTCTGATCACAGAGAGGGAACAGCCGTCCTGTCTGCACTCAGCTGAGCAGGTGAGTAGGGAAGGCATTCAGGCTGCTTCCAAAACCCAATCTGGTCACAGCGCTGGCAATGTCAGGTCTTTCTTAAAAGGATTCAAGGCTGGCCTCTCTGCCTGCTGCTGTCGATGTGATGAGGGCAGAAGGGGTAGAGAGAGGCTGTGAGACCAGGCACTGAGTGCTGGGGCCTGATCCTATAGCAGGTACATGCTATCTTCATGCATTTGAAAGCACAGATGGGTAGCTGAGGTGTGTCCTGCTATCCTAAAATTGCCTCTTAACTTGGCAGACAGTAAGACAGTCAAACTAATTTGGCCTCAAGATCAGTTTCCAGGTCTGCCCTGCAAGCACAGACCCAGCGGTGACACTGACAGGACACATGCTGCTAACAAATGCACAAAGTAAACAAAGAGACAGGATATAGTAAAAGGACATTTTCTGGTAATTTCTTTCAATAACAGTGATTTTAAGTGAGCTTTTGGTCTTCTGTAACAAAAAGGAGATGAAAAATATTGATGCTGAAGCATCATTTTGAGATGTGACATTAAAATAATGATTAATTAAAACCAAGGATATTACAAGGAGATTTTGCCTAGCTCTGCCCAGGTTCCAATGGGTGTGAAATCAAAACAAGTAAGCTATGAAACGTGAACTCAGTAGGCAAGGGCAAAGGAGAATGAAGGATTTGGTAAGTTTAAGCAATGGGGAAATGAAGCAATATTTTGACTGGGGAGGCGTCAGAGGAAAAGGCACTGGTCTGAGACTTGGCAATATGACAAAACAAATCCAAACCTCCCATGATACTAGTGAACATTGTCCACTGGAGGCCATTGGCTTGCTGATCTCTTCTCTCTGAATGTGAGGTTTCCCACTTTGTTCTCACCCTGGAATGAGATCATCCAGCCCCAAGTATCAGATCTGTTTTCCTACCTTCAATACACGAAGGAATTCATGTGCTAAGGGTGATGGCAGCAGCTTTGACAATGGCAGCTACATGCTTACCAAGGAATTATTCAATCATCCATGATTTCTACCAAAACTTGCTTGAAGCTCCTGAGACTTGGCTTTTTCGGTAAGAAGCAAACAGGTCACAGATTTCAGGCTGCAGTCTCACTCCTGGAACTGTGAGCACTGATTGTCCTGTGGAAAAACCAGGTTAAAGAGAAAGCTGCAAAACGGTCCTTTTCCTTCATTGTGCTACCTTATAAATGCTCTCCTGTGACATTAGCCAAAATATAAACTAATTCAGGATCCTATTTCTCACAGCTGCATTCCTTCTGATTGTTTTTGGAAAATTATTTCTTTAATCTAGACACCCTTCTCTAGAAATCTCATCTGCAGTTTCTTTTCTTTTTCCTTTTCCTTTTTCTTGGAGCAACCGGCAAAACACTATTTGGTAGAACAGTGGTAGGAATGCAACCCGCTAATCAAAAGGATTCAAATGGATCTGCACACTGCCAAGCTCTCTCCTTCCCACCCAGCAGAGGGGAAAAAAAAGAAAAAGAAAAAAGAGATAGAGCGAAGGCACGGAGCTTCCCTCCTTCAGCAATCTCACAAATGCAAAACCTTCCACTCCAGTGACTCCTCATTAACTTACCAAATCTGACAGTCTAATTATCGTAGCTGCTTCACGCTTAGAATAAATAAATACTAAAGTGGGTGTTTAAAGAAATTGAGCAGTGAAATTCAGTCATCTAGACAGTCAATAGAGAGTTTATTTTAAATTTTTATATTCTTATGTATTTATATCATTTTAGGAAAGATAATGAGATAGTTGTCTTTCAGGCTAATTGAGTTCCTATGCTCATAGTTGCTTGCTGTCACAATCTCAAACTTAGCTTTAACTTTTGTGCCTTGGAAAGCTGATCACCACATCCCCATTTACTCTTTTCTGCTGATAACTGGGTGAAGTCAGAAGTGCACCTGAGGATGGGAAATGACTACGTGAGACTTCCAGTCTGGATGCCTTTTGCAGCAAACAAGACAACTAAATCTTTTCAGATTTGCATTTAAGAGTGTTAAAGGGAAAATGGAAGTTAAAGAAACCTCAGATATAACTTGCAATTAGACAAAATACAGAAAAACATCTGCCAACCTCTGATGCAATAGTGTCTGCCTCCATGAACGGTATTAACAGCACTCCCCCCAAGAGCGGTTTGTCTCCCTGAACAATAAGACCTTTATAGAGATTCTCTGGCCTGAGATCAATGGCAGTCAGAGCATTTGATCCATGTCTGTAGGACTTTGTTTCCACAAGTCATGTGGGCCAAACTTTGCGCCAGTTGCTTTTGCAAGAGCAGGAGCTGGGGAGTGAGCAAAGGAAATTTTCCTCCTTTTCCCATCTTCCCCTTTGCCCTGTGCTCCTAAAGAGTGCCCAGCACAATGCCTGCCCCAGGACAGCATGCAGGGAAGAGCTTAAACAGGGCAACATGTCCGGAGTCCTGTGCACTGGGCAAGCATCTACTGTGATGTTGCAACAGCTCTTTCCCAGGGTGATGGCTTAATGACAGAAAATAAAACTTTAATGTCCTGTCAGTATGAAGGCAAGCAGATCTTCCACCACCGTGGGGCTCACACCAGGTGAAGGAGGGGTAGTTTTCCTGAGTTAAGTGAAGATTTATTTTATCACCCCACAGATAAGAATGCTTCTGGCTTAGGAGCTGAATTTCCTGCTCAACACTAGCTTTGATTTATTCCTGTATTANAGAAAAACATCTGCCAACCTCTGATGCAATAGTGTCTGCCTCCATGAACGGTATTAACAGCACTCCCCCCAAGAGCGGTTTGTCTCCCTGAACAATAAGACCTTTATAGAGATTCTCTGGCCTGAGATCAATGGCAGTCAGAGCATTTGATCCATGTCTGTAGGACTTTGTTTCCACAAGTCATGTGGGCCAAACTTTGCGCCAGTTGCTTTTGCAAGAGCAGGAGCTGGGAGTGAGCAAAGGAAATTTTCCTCCTTTTCCCATCTTCCCCTTTGCCCTGTGCTCCTAAAGAGTGCCCAGCACAATGCCTGCCCCAGGACAGCATGCAGGGAAGAGCTTAAACAGGGCAACATGTCCGGAGTCCTGTGCACTGGGCAAGCATCTACTGTGATGTTGCAACAGCTCTTTCCCAGGGTGATGGCTTAATGACAGAAAATAAAACTTTAATGTCCTGTCAGTATGAAGGCAAGCAGATCTTCCACCACCGTGGGGCTCACACCAGGTGAAGGAGGGGTAGTTTTCCTGAGTTAAGTGAAGATTTGTTTTATCACCCCACAGATAAGAATGCTTCTGGCTTAGGAGCTGAATTTCCTGCTCAACACTAGCTTTGATTTATTCCTGTATTAAGACACATTATAAACCAGATTCATACACCTGGTAGGAACTTTATAGGTGTCTGTATCTGACTTGCAGTGAAGGATATCTATTTGCTGTGTACAGAGGTCACAAAGCAGAGTGGTAAAAAACCGAGTGACTGTATGAACCTTCTAGCTATGTAGGAGAACCTAAGGAAACCATCCAACCCAAACAAGGGGTCACGAAAGCCAGTTCTGCTTTATATGTCCCGTGATAACATTTACCAGTGCTGGTAAATCCCAACAGTAATGGGATTTTTGGTAGGCAATGGCTTGTAGCCTTAACCTCCTCACTGCCCACACTTGCTTACTTGTCTTAGTTTAGATGCAACAGACATTAAAATGACTGTCGACATCAAGCCTCCCTCCTCCTCCTTGTCTCTGAAAGGCTGAATAGTGGGCTGTTTCAGGAGAAATGTTACAGTGTCATTCATCTTGTAGCTTGAGAGGCCTTGTGTTTATTGTCTTCATTACCTGGTGCACTGGTTTTGTGTTGCTGGGTGGAGGTAACAATTAGAGACCAATTGTACCCAAAAAAGAGCGGGTACCTCCTAGTCAAAGCCAGGATGACATCCATGCAACACACAGTCCTCCTCATGGAGCACATACTGGAATTTACTAACTGCTGTGCCGAGGGTATGGCCAGGGTTGAACGTCTCCGACACTGTGAGAAAGGTCTCTACTGAGACCACACATTGGTCTGGTGGGGAAAGGATCTGAGCTGCCAGCTCAGGCCTCCCTGGGCCTTTGCCTGGGTGGTTTGGCCAGAGCTCTTCTTGCGGTGTGTTTTCTTGAGAGTGCACTGTTGATAACCCCAAATCCCACTGCTTACCTTCTCTGCTTGCAAGCCTACTCTAAAGCTTCAGAGGGCAAAAGAGAGGGAAAATAAACCAAATCTATAACTAAGAATAATAAGCTGCAATTGTTACTGTGTCTGACCTGTCTGACAAGAGAGTGAGATACCTCCTCAGAAGGCCCTTTGCACTTCAGGACTGACACCGAGTTGAGAGCACAGCTCATTGCTTTCTTGATTCAAGGATCTCATCTTTCTGCCAGGAGGGATTAATTGGACAGAAAACATTCTGCTTTAGCAGGTGGCAAAGGGTTAGACTGAAGTTTTATCAGAGCTGCTGCAGTGCAGGGCTGCAATGCACAAAGATAATTGTCTCAGGATTGGCTTCAGCCAGAAAAAGGACAGCAAATGCTCTGGTTTTACAAAAGGTCATCACTTCCTCCCCTTAGGCTACTAGCCACACTGAAGGGAAGCTGAAGAAACTCCTGCACCTCTCTCTGGTTTTATATCCAGAGGTGCTGGTGGCACATGTAGAATTAAGGCCACCAAGATGATGAGCAAGATTTGAACCCGAGCCTCTGTAAACCCCTCCTAGAGCTAGAGACGCAGGAGTGAGCAGCTGTGGGAGAGGCCCGTCTGTGGGCCATCCCACTCAGAGGACAGAGAATCTCCTTCCTCCCTTAGAACATGGGCTACTCTTTTTTTCTAGCACTTTGCACTCAGATAAGCATAGCAACAGCAACTTGTTCCACTCTACAGGAGCTGACCTCCAGGAAGTAAAGAGCCCTGTGCTCCCTCTCCCCCTTCCCAGGGGCAGCAGCCAGCCTCTAACCATTAACATTCCCCCTAGTAATCAGAAACATGCTGCTTGGAGGGGTACTTAACTTCGAAACAGTGATTTCTCCAATTATTTTTTCCCAGGAACTGACCTTTCAGGAAAAACATCCTTTAGCTTCCGGCTTGTCATAACAACTTACAAAAAGGAAAGTTATGGATACAATTATTTCATAAAAACAGAGAATAATTTCTTACGAGAACCTTTTATTTTTAAAAATGTTTCCCTCTTACTCTGTCACACACCTTGGGATCAACCCCATCATCTTTCACCTTTCATGTCCAGATCATTCCTTGCCCTTCTGCTTTAACTTTCCCCTTCAGAGGATGGCAACTAATAGCCAGCATCCTCCAGAACAAAGTGGGAACAGAATATATTTAAAAACTGCACTGTTATCATAGCAACAAGAATTTTAAAATGATACAGTTAAATTCCAAAATAGTGTTATGCCAAAGTGACACCAGAGAGCAAATGTCTTAAACAATTATGGCAATAGGAACGGCTACATGGGGAATTATTCAGAATTGCCTAAATTTTACAGGCTTAATGAGTCACTCATGAATATGGTCTTGCACGATCATACCATACTTATTTCAGCCCTGTGCACTTTGATTCTGTTCTCAACACATTGGTTGCTATGATAACGCCATGCAGCTTCCTGTCCACAAGGTACTTCTTGCTGCAGTATGGGGGATAATAAATACGGGATGGTGCCTAAAGCCAGGTGAAATCAATCTGTCCCCTCGCTGGCAGCATATCAGAGAGATTGACACATTATGCCAATCTGTTTTCTCATTCCTTCTATTTCTCCTCACTCTCTCCCTTTCTCTCACACTGTCTGTCTCTGTACCTGTTTTTTTCCACACTCTCTCTCTCTCTCAGCGCTGACACTTTCATCTTCTCCCTTGGGGATTGGAGATGTCACTGCGGGAAGTGCTTGTCCGCCTCTCTGGCAGCAGCAGAGCCCTGTGGCTTTGACAAACCTCATTTAATTGGGAGGAAGCCAGGAGGGTTTGAAAGAACTGAAACATCCACGAAACTCCTTTTATCAGGCATAATTTAAACTCTGCATGGAAAAAACCCTATATGTATAAAGAAAAGTCAACTTCCCTCCTGCTGTGCGTGCTCCCCTCCTCCCCCCCCGGCACAGGCAGGCTCCTGCGAGATTCCATCTTTTCATTTTTCTAAAAGTGTCAAAGTAGATTTGTGCTCTGTGGCTGGGTGAACAGAAAAGGAATGCAGATGTCTCTCACTCAAGCACATACACTCACAGAGCACCTTCTGAAGGGCAGTGGTTGGGGGGATTGGGAGAGATGCTAGCTGGCTGCTCCTTCACTTGGGATGTGTCACAGGAGCCAGAAATTTGGTTTTCCAATAGTTTGACAACACAGCCCATGAAAGCTCTTTCTTAATTGCCCCTATCTTAAAACACACCACCAAACTAACTAGTGTAGAGGGTGCCCAGGGGGCAACAGGGAATGCAAGGTCCCTTTGGCCTGCTGTCCGATAGGAGGGAGCTTTTCCTAGTGAGAAGCAGCACTGTAGCCTGAGAGACCCTGTATTTATTGTCAGCTCTGGACAGGAGAGGCAGAGCTGTGTGTGCAGCTACGTGCTTAAGAGAAGGGAGCAGTGGAAGAAGGAAATAAAGCGGGTAAAACTGAGGGAGAGCTGGTGTGACAGGGTACAAGGAACAGCTGTCTCAACATCAAAAGGAGCAGGAGGAGCGGTCCAAGGGAATTGGGGCTAGCACACCACGCTGAGCAGATGGGAATTCAGGACACCAGGAGGGACCAGCGGATGAGTTACACTGAACACACAGTGTGAGCCAAGGGAATCTCCAGGCCCTTGGAGTTACAGAACGGGGCAGAAACGACCTCTCGAAGCATATACACCTCTGCTTTGCAGATGGACCATGGTGGCAGCCCAACAAGGTCCCCTTCTAGTATTAACACGGTGATGGAAGAAAACAGAAAAACAAGTTCTCAAATTTGCAATGGGATGTAAACTTTGCAGCATACAAGAGTAGGGAGGGAGTGCAGGCAGAAAAGAGAGACATCTGGGTGAATGGCAGAGACTTTCAAAATTGACAGGAAACTCATAATAAATAGCATGTACAGCAGCTCTTTCTTGGTGAGATGAAATAGAGTTAACTTACCAGCAGGAACCTGATACAGCTGAGGAGGCAGAGGGCTGAAGAAGCCATGAAGAAGCGCGTCTTGTGCAGAGATTCGGCCTCGAGGGAAGGCTGTGAGCATCCTGGAGGCCAAATTCTCTGCTGCTGGCACCCTGCTCATCCTAGGAAAACAGAATCAAAAATAGCACAGGAGATGAGGTCGAGCCAGAAAGCTGGAACCAGAACATGACCCAGCCCGTCTCAGCTTGAGGCAAAGATAGTGGAGGGACACAGGGGAGCTGGATAAACCCACCACACATATATAGCTTTTCAGGACATTTGCTTTTCCATCTGAGTTTGACTATGTTGGAGTATATGCATCCAGGATTTCAGCTCAAACTCATGTTTACAGATAAATTTTAAAAACAAATTTCTGTTTTGTAAAAAGAGGATTGTAAGTGAAAGGTGAAATGATTCTGAGGAGACTATATTTTACATGTTGTAACTGTAATATCAGAGTTTGGTGGTACCAGTTTTCAGTGACAATCCAAATGTAGAAAATAATGTGACTGGCCCACTGAGAAGACTAGAGGTCAAACCTAATAAGCCTAAAGAAAATACCATTTCCTCTTCTCCTACCCCAGTACCAGTAGTGCAGCTGGTTGTAAAATGTGTTGGGGATTCACAGAGAAGAATCTGTTTCTCAGGATGAGTGCTTAAAATAGATGTAATACACATATGCTCCATGCCCAGCAAATACCAATGCAAGTGGCTGCTCTCTAGAGGAGCACACAGCTGGGGACAAGGAAGTGGAAGAGTGAAAACAAACCAACAAGGAAACAAATAAAAATAGTAATTTAGTTTTACAGCTTTTAGTTTGTTTGTTTGTTCTGATCATGTTTCAGCTTCAGAGCATGGCCTGTTGTGCTTCTTCCCTTGGCCCCCAGCAATGCTTCCCCTCCGAATGACGTCAGGGGCTGGGATCCCCCTGTCCCTGCACCCCCCTCCCTATACAGGACATTCAATATGCTGACGTTTTTGTTTTGAGGAGATAAAATCTAAAATATAAAAGAAGAGGAAAGAAACACCAAGATAGAAGGAGAGAAAGAGACCCTGAGAAACAAATTTGTAAAAGGTATCTGGCCTCACTCTTGTAGATAATTGCTGAATTTTCACCTCCAGCAAAACAGTTCAAGCCCCTGCTTCCTTGGGGAGCAGGGATGGGACAGGGAGCCAAAGCATCCAGTCTGAGGCTTCTTGCTAGACGTGACAGGGTCTTACTGGAGACCTTCTGCCTCCTCGGTCCCTGCTGCTGCAGGCTCACACTCTGGGCAGCAACACAGTTCAGTGCTTCCCACTATGGCTCAGGCTTCCTGGTGGTGGCCAAGCTCTGTGGAGAGCTCTCCTTTGATTTCTTAATTGTCCATGGAGAGTCATGGCTGAGCGGTCTGTATGAGGCAGCTCTTTCCTTCTCCTGAGCTGAGCATTCCAAGGCAGTTATTTGGCCATGGCAGCACCGGGACTCTAAGGCAGAGCAGGAGCTGGCCCACATGCAGCCCAGAGCTCAGAGCCCTAGCGCAGAGGTGCTAGGCCAGCCCCTTGGTATGACCTGTAATGCTGTCTGTCAAAGGATTATGGCCAAAAAGCAGAAGTGCAATGTAGCACAGTGCAAGGAATATACTTAACTGTTTTGTTCGGGCTGAGAGAGGATTTGATCTTTTACAGGACCTGCATTATCAGCGTTTGGGACATATTGAGCTTTCTGTGCTTCTCAAGTTGTGCGTGACAACAGCTGGCATTTCAGTAACCTGTGCTTTTCTGAAAACTTTAGCATGTTTGTTCAGCCATTTAGAACAGCATCTGGGAAATCCTGCTCTGAAGGGCAGCACACTTCCCTCCTGGCAGGGCTGGATCCCAAGCAATCAGCTGAACAGATAATAAACAGCAGCAATGAAAAATGTAGTTATGTCCCCAAAGGATATTTGATTATTGATGTCTGCCTGTACACAATCTTGAGGACAAATCCTGTCTTGTCTTTTCCTACATAACTATAAAACCTGTTGTGTGCTTCAAAATCAGTTTAGGGGGGTTTGATTTGAATGACTCCCTGAGCTAGGTTAGGGCACTTTGTCTGATTATAAATTTCTTTCACTGATACAGATACACATTCTGTATCTGTATCTGTATATGTGTGTGTGTGTGTGTATGTGCTTGAAAAAATACTCCCTTCCCTTAGCACACTAGGGAGTGATTCAGCAGTGCTGGTGTGTCTGGTCAAGCTGTGTAACCATGGCCTCCATCTCATAGCTTTTGGCCACTAAGAATGTGATTTTTCCCCTCCTAACTAATCACAAGAGTATTTCATTGTCTCGTGAAAATGCTGTCCTAGCATGTCTTCCTTACTGCTGTTGAGCAACATTCCTACAGTCTGTTTTCAAAAATGAAAATTGGGACAGTGCGAAGTCTGTCCTCAGTCTGGGCAAGAGGGCCTGGGAAAGTATGACCTTCTCAATTGAACTGTGCCCCACAAAAAGCTGCACACAAAGTCATTGAATCACTGCTTATCTCAGAATAATCACTACTCCTCTGAGAATAATAAACCCACTATGTGTCTACCTTTACTGCGATCTCTCAAAATCAGTTGCTTAACTGATGTTAGATCTGCCTGTTACTACAGAGCCACCCAGCTCTTCCTGAGCTTGCCAAAAGAGCTCATTTCAAGTTAAATGATTGCATAAAGAAACAAATAAACCCAGAGGCAATTTTTATATTGCTGTTATAGGTAGCTTACCTGTCACAGATGACTCGGAGTCTCTGAGGTCTCCTGGAAGCAACCAGTTCTAGAAAGTGTAATATGCAATCACAAGATTAAATGAAAATCAAGCCAAAACCCATTCTTTGAGCCCCTACAAAAAAAAATGTGCTCAGAATTTCAAAGGGCCCTATAGAATCTATCATCTTATTATTTATAAATATACATTATTCCTATAGGACTTGAGTACCTGCACTGATCTTAATAAGGCTGTTCCAGTTCTGTAACCTTTTCCTTTCATGTATCTGTGAGTATAGGACTTCAACCTCCTCTTGTTACAGCCTGAGTCTTAGCTTTGACATCAATAAAAGCAGTATCAGTCCCTAAAGCTTTCACACAACGGAAGCGAAAAGAAGTTTGCAGGCCTGAATCTCCAGCAATTGTTTTGGCTTTCCAAGGGGCTGCTGAGCTTCACATATTGCCTCGTGGGTACATAGGGCTTTTCTACATGGATGCAGCAGTAAGATTGGGGACGGAGAAAAGGCACTTTGATCCCACTCTCTTCTTGCCCACAGCTCTCACTAAGTTTGTTGTTTGTCCAGTTAACCATGCTCATGCAGGCTTTGTACTCACTCATTATTGTGATCTTTATCAGACTGGAACTTAGCAGAGTTGCAGTTTTGTGGTGTCTGTGTTCGTGTTGATACTTTTCAAGGACATATGTCTGAACACTGTGGTAAATACAGAGGAATACATTCCTCCAGTGTTTTACTGTAAAGCATGAATTTTCTCAGGCTTAGATATGAATGACTGGCTTAAGCCTGGAAAATTTCCCCTCAGAGCTGATCAACAGAGAGATTTTCTTGCATCAGAAAGGCTGCAGTTTCTACCTACCTACATTTTCCTGAGCACTGTTTCTGACAGCAGAGAATGAACAGTGGCACTTCAGTCATGGAAAGGAGAGCAGGAAGGGTGGTGTCGACCTCTCTTCCAGCTCAGCCAGGACAAGCATTCCCCACAGCAGTGAGACCACCAGGAGGCAAGCACCACTGGTCTGTTGCCAGCAGACTCAGAGCTCTGTTGGGCTTTATGCTGTGCCCTCCAAGAGCATCTGCCCTCCCTCCCTGCCGGGAAGCACCAGGCGCTTCAGTCAGGGCCAGGAGCTGCCTGCTGCAGTCAAAGTGGGAGTCCCCTCAGCCTTTGCCTGTGCGGCCATTTCCAGTGCCAGACCCAGCGTCTGACTTGATGCACAGACAACTTGAAAACGTGCAAATGACTGAACTTTCAGCCCCTGACCTTTCCAGCAGCAATCTTTCACCATTAAACCAGGCAAGCAGGCTGTTAAACCTGTCTATCACAGGGTAAGTAACAGTTAAGAACTGAATTGTTCTCCTACACTCAGATACTGAGGTAATTTCTAGAGCAGTAAATGGGAATTTACTTGGGATGGGATTCACGACTATTTATGTGCCAGAGCACGGGAATATCACCAATATACAGAAGTTAAATATTAGCATTTTGAATATTCCTTTCCCAAATAAGTCACCAGGACTGGCAGAACATTCCTCTTGGATCACTAGTAACATTTTCACTGGATCATTTTTCCCTCTTTTTGCCCCTTTGACTGTAATAAAAGTGTAGAAATAAATTATCCATATTGAGTAGAGATGTAAAGTTTCCAAATAGAATGAAAGAAAAAAAAATTTTTAATGGTTTGGAAAGGCAAAAAATTTTTCTGTATGAGGTAAAAATTTTTGCCTCTTCACAGAGCTGGCCAAAAACTGTCAGATGTTTTAACTTTCTGTCAGAAAAAATTTGATTTGTGAGATGAAAACATTCTATGACAATATATAAATTTCATTAAATATTTAGTAAAAATGCCAAGATCACTTACGTATTGTACTTTCACTCTACTAAAATCTTTTAACAATATTCTTTAATGAGTTTAACATTTTAAAAATGCATTTTCAGTTGGTAACAGCAGGGCAGAATGTTTCAGTGATACCTAAGTGAAATGTCGCTTTGTTTTTGTGGAGTGCATTTTCAGGATTAACATTCCAAAGAGGAAATAGGATTTTCTTTACATTAGAAATAGAAATATCAGTTTGCTTTCTGGGAATTGGGAGGAATACCTGAATTACAGTGTTTACCGTCTTGAGCAAGCCTCTTGACTTAAATTGATCTTTGATGTAATGTGGAGATTCATAATTATCTGCAAGGGATAGTGTAAGAGCCGGTGGGCCAACTACTCCTGTCCCTGTCCAAACACATCTCTCAGTGAAGAATTCAGCTTGAGTGAGGACTGCCAAATTTGCCACTTTGGGTATACAGAGCTTTGATTATAAATGGAAGATATGGGTAGGAAAAGTGTGTCTCTGCTCAAGGATTTAATGCAGTTAACTAATGCACTTTAAATCAGTTCAGATTAATCTCCTGACTGACCGCATATAGAGAAATCCTTAGAGAATGCCGAGGCCCCATTGTATTGAGCAGGGTGAAAACAGAGTAGTAAATATTATCCATACTGTAAGATTAAGACCAATCTAAAATTGTCAAACACTGTAAACAGCTACTCCATAAAGGTAAGAGATAAAGAACATTTAGATCACTCCAAAAAGTGGATGAACTACTGATTTAATCATCTCACAATGATGATCTAGACATAAAATGATGGATTGAGTAGGACTGATTGGCTTTTTCAACAATATGAGTAGATCTGAAAGGTAGCACTTAGGTTTGTTATTTTCTATCCTTATGCAAGGCAGAGTGTGCTAATGAGGAAATACCTTCCTGTTTGAAAACCCAGGTGGAAGTGGCTAATGAACTGATAATGAGGCAAGCAAGCCAGAGGACAAAAGTTAAACTTTCCTAATTGATGAAGAGAGAGAAAGAGGATGCCAAGTGCTGCTGGATGAAGGCAGTGGGGTTGCAGGCTCACAGAGAAAATTTCTCTCATTAGTGAAATGTCTGTGGCTGCAGGACAGGAGCAGAGCTCTGTCTGTGTGGCAGGCTACAGACTGCAGGCTGTGCCCATTGCCACACAGATGGGAAGTTTCCCTGTACCCTGGCCAGCGTACATCGCACATTAGTTACAGTGCTGCTCTTCTCTTTGAGATCAAAGCCACATGCAGTTTATTTTGACAATAAAAATTTTATCGTTTAAGAATTCAGTTTTTAACCGTCCCATTTGTTAAATGAAACAATGTCATGGGGTGACTGTATGCTGTTATATCCCCATCACCGGGGATGACAAACATCAGCATAAAAACTGAGATTAAAAAAAAAGAAAAGCACTCGGAATGCAGACTTCATCTGCATTTTCACAAATGTCATGAAAAGTTTGCGTTTCAGGGCCTGCTGCTTGTTGCCTCCATCTGCTGGTGACATTGTGGGAAAGCAACGGACGCTGAAAATTCACACCTGGGAGCAAAAGTTGACTGGAAAGCTTCTAAATCTCATTCAGTATACCAAAGCCTGCAGATACGTGAAAAGCTAGACTTTATTTGAAAGTCACTGCTGCATCTGAAAAGGCCTTGTGTGAAACCTGTATCTGCTCTGTGAGCTGATATTACCTGGCATAGGCAAGTTCATCAGTCGGCCTGTGCAATAGATCAAGGAATAAAGCTTAGTCTAGCGAGTTCATCATGTTATACATAGATAGGCACTGTTCCCCACTCTTTGGAATCCAAATGTCAGAAAAAGCAAACAAAAACTAACTTGGTACATGGGGCACTCCAGTATTCCCAGTTTGGCAAAAGCACTAGCTTAATGTCACGGGCTGTGATTCCTAATCCTTTCCTGCCCTTGACCCCCGCTGTCTAGATTCAAACTTGTAACCATTAATGGGGCTGGATCAAAACACTGGCCTTCTGGTGTCACCAATGGTGTTTAGAGGGGATTTAAACTCACTGCTTTTCAGCGCGGTGAAATGAACACAGCAGTAGATTAATGCAAGGATTTGAGCTCACACAGCATGAGAGCTTTCAAAAATAGTGTTAACAGAGCTACAACTGCCTCTTTCAGGGGAAGCAAAATGAGGGGAACAGAACAAATGAACAAATACAGGGCAAAGCCTTGTCACTATGGGTAGGGCTGGTAAGCCCAGGGAGCCAGGGAGACAGCCAGCAAGTGTGCTGAGATGTGAGGCAGGAGCTCTCCCAATCCTTCGTGTTCCTCGCGGAATGGCTCTTAAACCTGCTTGCAGGCCCTATGACTGCATGTAATTTCCTACCCCAGGTGTCTCTCCTGCAGAGAGAAGGTGAGATCACAAGCCACGGACGAGTTACTCACCCTTCCTTCCCATTCACCCGGAGTCAGGTTGAGACTTTGGCAAACTGTAGGGAACTGTNTCACCAATGGTGTTTAGAGGGGATTTAAACTCACTGCTTTTCAGCGCGGTGAAATGAACACAGCAGTAGATTAATGCAAGGATTTGAGCTCACACAGCATGAGAGCTTTCAAAAATAGTGTTAACAGAGCTACAACTGCCTCTTTCAGGGGAAGCAAAATGAGGGGAACAGAACAAATGAACAAATACAGGGCAAAGCCTTGTCACTATGGGTAGGGCTGGTAAGCCCAGGGAGCCAGGGAGACAGCCAGCAAGTGTGCTGAGATGTGAGGCAGGAGCTCTCCCAATCCTTCGTGTTCCTCGCGGAATGGCTCTTAAACCTGCTTGCAGGCCCTATGACTGCATGTAATTTCCTACCCCAGGTGTCTCTCCTGCAGAGAGAAGGTGAGATCACAAGCCACGGACGAGTTACTCACCCTTCCTTCCCATTCACCCGGAGTCAGGTTGAGACTTTGGCAAACTGTAGGGAACTGTATGAGACTGTTCCTGAACTTCTTTGTGCAAGAACACACCAGGGCATAGGGTAGTCAAAAACTCCTTTGCACATTTCATCCCTTGCCAGTTGCCCATAGAGGAGGCAGGAGAGCTGCTCTTCCTCCAGCTGCCGTGTGTGCCTGACTCACAGACCCCACAGCCCATGCTGTATCCTCTTCAGACTGCAGCAGGATGTGCTCAAGCCCACAGCAGGAAAACATCTAAAGGTTTCCAGCTTTCATTTCAAAGATTCCTACTGGCCCACCTGGCCCAGGAACCTTTCCGGTAACAATCTCAGTCTGGGGCTGAGCCTACTCTGCTGAATCCAGTGGGAGTTTTTGCCATCAACTTCAATGAGAATAGGATCACACCTCAGTGCTTTGTTTTGCCCGTGTTCGTTCCTTGCCTCGGGCAGGAACCTGTTTGTTTGTTTGCTGCCTGTGCTCAGTGTGAACATCAATAGGACTAGCTAAAAGAATTCAAATCATCAGATTTGGGGAAGAGCTCCAAAGTTTGTTTGCTTATCTGAACCAACCCAGGCACCCAGATTCACACAAATGGTCTAGGAATAACCTCAGGAGAGGTTTTCTCTGGCAGACTCCACAGATTGTACTCAGGCTGAGCATGTCCTGGGGGGGAAACAGCATTTGTGCTTCAGGGAAGAGAGGGGAAGTGCCCAGAAGCATATAAATGGCAAACAGCTTTAAACAAAGAGAGACTAATTTGTCTTCTTACCAGCATCAAAAAGTGAATTGATTTAATTCACGAGTAGGGCAAATAGTCCAACTTTAGACTAGCCTTCTTCTGTCCAGACTAGTTTGTTCAATCCAGGTGTGAGCCAAGTGCTTGGTTCCAGTATGTGGCTGGAACAGCTCGCAGCCCCTTAGTCAGGCTCTCAGGAAGGGAAAGGGATATTTCCTCTCCAGCTAACACAGCTATTGCCCCAAACACTGACATAGCACCCCTCTTCCATGTGTTTGCCATCTTGGTGGGATGTTCCAACAGAACGGTGCCCTCCAAGTCCTGCATTTCTGCCTGGTCCAGCCACAAAAGGCACCAGCATCCCAGTATCACAGCACAGGTCAATTCTGCCCCTCTGGAGTCCATATGGGAAACTTTCTATCAAGTCTGAAAGCAAGTCAGACTTGAAAACTGCTTGTAATGAATTGAATTCACTGGAGCTATTGCCATGCTGCCCAGGTGCCTGTCCTCTCGTTCCCAGCCCTGCCACTGGCACCCTCCACAGCAGCAGAGGACAGCACTGCTACTCAGACAAAACAGAGCGGAGGGAGTTACTTCTCAGAGCAGTTCTAGGCACTCACATTCTCTGTTACCTGGGGAAGTTTTTTTGCTAGCATAGCCTTTATGCCTGCACTTTTAGATTGTCCCTCTACATAGCATCAGGATGCCTAATGATCACTGCTCAGAGTTTGTATGTTTGTATGTTTGAGGCCTTGCATTAGCAGATGACTGGCATAAAAAAATCTTTGTGATTAGTTTCTCCCACACACGAGCATTTCTTTATCTCCCAGACTACTCTTCTCAACCTGTAGACAACCCAGCCAAGCCTTCTACAACTTAAAGAAGAAAATGCTTCCTCCAGCTGTCTGCTCTGTGCTTGCTTGCCATCCAAATTAAACTTGCTGTGGACAGCGACACATTCCCATTTCACGCTGGTTTGATTAATGTGTCTCAGCTAATTGTGTGAAAGATTCCAGTCCTTTCGACTGTGAGACCAGGTTATTGTTCAGCCAATCTCGGCTACCATGTGAAAATGGGGGCTGTTTAGTGTTCATGCACCAGAATCAAAGGAGGGGCATCTTGGATTGGGTCACAGAGCAACACCCACTTCTTTGAAAAGATGTTACTATGCTCTACTAAACCTGTAAACCTCTTGCTCAAAGCACGTCTTCTCCCTCCTCCTCTCCCCCGTTCTTTTTTTCCCCTTCCAGATAGACAGGCTCCCCCCACCACTCTTCTATGGCACAAGTGAGAGAGAATGGCTAGATTGTAGATGGGTGAATTTCACATTCTAGGGTTTTTAATATTTCACTTTTATATTTCTCTTACAGAATGATCCTGCTGAGAGGCTGAGAATCGGTGCTCATCATTTCCCCCTCACTGACACTTGAATATATTTTCCCAGGAGAAAACATTAAACAAAAAGAGAAAGAGAGAAAGGGAGAGGGAGAGAGGGAGAGGGAGAGTGACTGAGCTAGCTTTTCAAAGCATACTTCTCAACCTGCCCACATCAAAATAAGAGACAACTGGCCCTTTGAAGTGCAGGACACAGACTTCTCTACCAGCCCATGTGGAAATAAAAGAATCCAGCTTTGTAAATCACACAGATTTCTCACCTTGCCCACATCAAAATCAGGGACAGTGACCTTTAAAGCTGAGGTTTAAAGGTCCCCAAACCAATCTCCATGAAAATAAGGAGAGTTCAGATAAACTGCATCTCCAGGTGCCTGTCAGCTTTTCCAGTTTAAACCAGGAGACATTGGTCCTTTGCTCCACTACACTGAGGAATGGCGACTAAATACACTGTGAAACCTGCAGTAGTGAAATCTTCCATTAGACTTACATACACCAGCACTCTGTGAGGCAACTTTGCCACACATGTACCTTTGTTTGTACACTAAGCCAATCCTGTTGCTGTTGGAGGTACTACAACACCACTGCAATTAAGTAGCTCAAGGGATTCAGTAAGAGCAAAGCACATGATTTTTCATAATAAGAGTTACTGACCCAACAACTGAGTGGCTCAGAAAAAAAGCTGGCCTTGTCATGAGTTAAATCCTACCTGGCTTATAGTTGGGGAGCTTGGAAAGTCCTGGCCAAGTGTCTTCAGTTGGGACCCCCAACACCTGCAAAAGAAGAAGGAGAGTGAGAAGAACAATAACCTCTTTCTGCCCATTCTTTGCCTTGGTGTGGAGTTGGAGGAATCAGTCTCAGTGGAGAGTGACTGGCCTTCCCTGTAAACCACCGCAGAATTACACTACTCTGGCTGGTGCTGGGTCTACCACTGTGCATGAAGGACATTGACATTTTAGCACTTGATTATGTAGCAGAAAGGCTCCTGCTGAGATTGAATTCTGTTGCTGCTGGGGACATCAGCGAAGGCACATGCAGCTTCACTGCCAGGTGCCACTGCTGCCTCTGCTTGCCAGCCCAGGGGGCCCACAGTTGAGCCCTTACCAGTGCTGAAGGTGTCCTCCTGCAGCAGAGCTGCACTGGGGACATACTGAGCCCACTTGCACTGGCAGCAGCTGGTATGCTCAGCAGCAGCACAGGCTGTGAGCTCTGAGAGAAACCCTTGCCTTCTGAGGTCAAAAAGCAAAGCTGGCAGACAGGTCTAGTAGCAGTGCAGACCCTCATTCTGAAGGGTACAGAGCTTCAGCAGAGTCTTTGGCCTTTACTGGGGATTGTGGGCTTCAGCAGTAGCTGCTCACTGAGCAAAGTCTGGGCCAGTAAAGCCTCCTCCAACTTCATTTTAGTTGCTGAAATGTGTGAGATCAAGCATATCTGGATTTCTGCAGTTGCGGATGTTTAGTGTTGTTATCATTATTACTTAACACACGCAAAGTGGCCTGTGACTATTGATATGGATGATTTGTGCTAAAGAGGTAAAGTCACATATTTAAGAAGAGTTCACAGCATGTGAAATGGTACTCTAAATCAGTACTGCTAGCTCACAGCATTCAAAGCTTTCATCCAGACAACCCCCAGAATTACCACGTTTCCTTAAAATCAATGAAATTTTAACATGAAAAGTTTCAGGGTTTTTATTCACTTTCTGTTCTCCAACACTAGATTTGTCTCACATTAGTTACGTTTTGCATATAATAGACAATTCCTGTTCCTTAAAATGTAAGCTGAGATCTATGATATGGGGAACTTGGCATCACAAAAATTTGTAGTAAGATTGCAAGAAAACAGGCATCAGTGAAAAAGTACATTACGAAGGAAGAAATATAAAGGCAGCTTGTTGCAGTTGTAAAGCACCTGGTAGTTGGTTGTTTTTCTCACTGACAGCTGGGAAACAGCTGTGACAATTGCAGCTACCTGGAGAAGATAGCCACAAGCAGGGCCTCCATCTCACTGCTGGCACACATCAGCACGATGGCCTCTGGAGCAAAGCAGGTTGCTGTGGCCCATGTTTCCAAACTGCTTATGGACTCAGCCTGCCACAGCAAAGACTAAGGGGTAGGATCCATGTCTCTGCTCACCTGTAAAATCAGCCTTAGAAGCTTGAAAGCTCCCCAAAGGGAAGGTTCTTGCAGTGTTCAGCCAGCTGAGGATATTGGAAGTTGGTTCACACCCAGGGTAATTTGACAGACCTGGGTGAGGATGCCTTCTTGACTGGTGTGTGTGTATCATGGGAGTAGGGCAGGTCTGCCCGAAGAAAACTCTGTATACATAGGAAAGAGAGAGCTGGAATTTGAACTTGAATCCAGAATTTGCTCCCCTGCTGCTGTCACGTTAGCTTTTCCAGGAAGCCCTGCTCAGTGGGCTCTCATTCTTCAAGTTTTTTTGTGAGCTGTCAAACATCAGTTCTATAGGCATCAGAGGAAACTGGGTAAGTTCAGTGCATAGCAAAATCATACTCGCCAGGGTCAGCTCAGCATTCTGCTTCCTTTGGTGAAGAATTTAAGAAAATAGTTATTTGTGTGTGCTTATGCTTTTCTACAGAAGGATTTCAGCAAATATTACATTTTACTGCATTGAGGAATGAAAGTGTTCAGAGCACCAATCACTGAATGCCAAATGAATTTATATTTGTATTTTCTGAGCCTTTTCTTTACAAAAGATGCTCTTCAAACCTGTAAACTTGCATCTCTTTTTGTTTTTCAATGTAACAGGGCAAGTGATCTTCTCTTCTCTTTTCTCTTCTCTTTTCTCTTCTCTTCTTCCCCTCCCTGGACCCTTAGTGAGATTCCTTGCCAAATTAGACAATGCATTACAGTTATTTATTCAAAATTAATTATACTCTGACAATTGTTTTACCTTTTGAGTATCCACCCTAAATCTAGATGTTAACTCTCTGGTCCATGCTATCAGACAAAACAAAGCAACTTCTCAATACTTCACTCTATAGTGAAAGGTCTTGGTGCAGGTCAGTTCAGTTCACTTGGGAAGACACAGTTTCAGCCAGAAACATTTTCACAGTGTCTCTATTTCAGCAAGTGTTTTAAGTTGGTGTAAATCGTGGTCCTTTCTCTCTGTCCTCTAACTGCTTGCTTCTCCTGTGATGGCTTAGCTGAAGGAATCAATCAAGCTGATTTGGCTTAATTTCATTGGGAAATTTTATTTTGCATTGAGGAGCCTTCTAGTAATTGATTTGGCACTTGTCACATGTTTGTCTCAGCAACAGAAGCACCCTGGTGGCCTTCTGTAGCCTAATCCAGCCCACATGAAGTCCTTTTCAGCATGATGTTCATCAATAAGGTGGAGCTTTTGCATGCAAATCCTATGGCTGGCCTCTTAAAATTTGAATGATGGATCTTAATTTTGTCAGGTTTGCTTGCTCTCCATGCCATGAGCTAACTGGAGACGCCGCAGTTCACATTCCCTCGTGCCATACTTCATATCCAACACTGCCAGGCTTCCCTTCCCGTTTGGCCCTGCTCCCGTGCCATGCCTTCATGAATACCAGTGGTCATTAGTGCTACTGTTTGTGCAACCAGGAGATGAGCCGGGTAAAGGAGCCGTTTTCATTTAAGAGTAAGCCAGAGAGAAAACAAAGTCACAGGGTGCCCAGTTCGTGTAGCCCCACACGTGAGAGACGACACAGGAGCAGCAACGAGCAGCCAGGGATAGAGATGGGGGGTGGAGACTGCTTTAGGTGGCACTTGCCTCTAGAAGAATTGTTGGTGAAATGACAGCCAGGCAGTCCTGCTGATTCAACAGGACAAACGCATTTCACAGAATGGGGATTTTCCAACCGTATATCTATATGGTGTCTGAATCAACAGTCCGACATGGAGATAAGCATGCTGGGTGATACAGACTCATGCACACAAATGCTGATGGTCTCTGTATCAGTGCAGGGTGCCTCTACTACTAGTACATGAAAGGAACTGACTATTAGAAAACAGTAGGAATCCCCATTCTGAACCTCACACTTGGCAAAATATCTCAAGTTAGACATCGAAAGCCTCTAAGGAGCTTTGAAATCTTGGTCTAACACAGAGTCTCATTCCAGGCTGTATAATATCATAAAACCTCCTGTGAAAAGCACTAATTATTTCATAGCTCTTTAAATTTCCTCATGATTTTTAAATAAGGGGTTTTTTTGCCTTCTATAGCACAAATCCCATTAATCACGGTATTAGTTATAATACCAGAGAAATTATGATAGTGCTATAACCCTCTAATGCAAAACCACAGGAAATGTATCCAGAGATTTCAGAGACCTAAGTGTAAGGACAGCCTTCATTCACACTCTGAGAAACTGGACCCTGCCCTGGCTTTGAACCTTGTTAATTAGCCAACTATGGATTTTTTCCCCAATAATTCTTTTTTCCCCCACTCTCTATGAAAGAGAAATTCAGCATTTACTTAAATGGACTGAGCTCAAGTCTAAGAACTGGATGCACTTGTCTGACTTTTCATCATATTCCTAGTTACAAGCAAAGAGGAAAACCCTACCAAGCAGGAGTGTTTCTGGACGAAGAGGTTAAGCCGGAAAAATCTAACTAAGGGAGACTAAAGGCTATAAAGTAATTTCTCATGATTTTCTGAATTTCATTTTTTCTGTACTTTCTCCTTTGAAAACCCATGTCTGGGAAACACTCTATGCAGAAGAGCAAATCCTTGGGAGGAGATGTGAAAGGGCAGACACAGAGTCACAGAAAATGCTGAATTGGAAGGGACCCAAAAGGATCATTGAGTCCAACTCCTGGCTCTGCACAGGATGCCTCAAGGATCACACCATGTGCCTGAGAGCATTGTCCAAACGCTTCCTGAGCTCTGTCAGGCTTGGCACTGTGACCACTTCCCTGCAGAGCCTGTTCCAGTGCCCAGCCACCCTCTGGGTGAAGAACCTTTTCTAATACCCAACCTAAACCTCCCCTGACACAACTTCAGGCCATTTCCTCAGGTCCTGTCACTGGTCACTACAGTGATCAGTGTCTGCCCCTCAACTTCTCCTCATGAGGAAGTTGTGACTGCAATGAGGTCTCCCCTCAGTGTCCTCTTGTCCAGGCTGAACAGACCAAGTGATACCTACAGCAAGACCTAATGTGAATCCATAGGTTGACCTTGCTGTTGAGTCAGTACCAGGGACAGCTAGAATGGTCAGGAACACACAGAACCTGTCAGTGCTGCTGACTGCCTCAGTTCTACCAAGCTGCACTAGGGATGTGGCTCTGTGTTGCTGTTTCCCCAGCAGAAAAAACAACTTAAGAAGTTATTGAATATGTTGCTCTCACTCACTGCTACCTTTATAAAGTAATTTCACACTTTCCATTATGCCAAATCCGTCTTGAGAGCCACATCATAAACTGGATGATACAAAATGTTCCAAGTTAAAATGAAGAAGGATCTCTGACAAACCTCAGGGTTTTGCCATTTTCAAGGTAGTTCAGGAGCAGTATTAGAGCTCCTTTGTGAGAATGTGGTGTGCTGCATCTCACAGTAAGTAAAGGATTTAAAAAGAAGCAACAGAATTTGCAGTACCTGCACACCTTTTATGCCTTCTTCAATTTGATGTCACTTTAATTGGCTTTAAATTTTTGATGAGATGACAAACATCAAAGGGAAGTCATTTGATTTACTCCTGTGTCTGTAAGAAAGTTGCCAAATACAAAATGGGTTACAAAGTCTGCTATGAATTTGGCAGATTAGACCAAATTATTTCTGCTATTCACAAGACCTACACTTAGGACTTCAAAATTAAGTAGGTTGGAGCAATGGATTCTTTTTCTCTTCCATTTCAGGGTGTATTTCACTCACCGCCCATATCTTCTCCAGCTGTTCATGAGTACCAGAAGTTGCTGCAAATATTGGCTGACCCTGGATCATTTCCACAAATATACAGCCCGCACTCCTGCAAGAAGCCCAAGGTATTAACTCATTCACATAAAAGACATAAATAATATGATTGTTAGGATGGGTGGGGAGAGAGGCAGGGAGATAATCACTGGAATGGAAATTTAGAAATTCTGATTTGTAAATGCAGAAATCTTGACATAAGCTGCAAATCCTATAAATATATATTTATATATATAAATATATATATA